>CM068298.1:64336020-64399437 GCA_034768395.1 Linum lewisii
GCAGTAGGTACGAGCCGGATTGGCTTCCGTCGGCGGAGCCGGTGACCATTTCGGTGCTTATTCGGAATTGGGATTTATTATTGGAAGGTTTAGAATTAGAGATCTCCTAATTTAATTGCATTCTCATCTCTGCCTTAGGAAATTTCTCATCTGTGTTTTCAGAAAAGTCTTCTGAACCCAAAAGTAAACGCTCTATAGTGTTTAATACTTTAAATTAGAGGCTTAAATACCTAATCTAACTTAGCCTTAGGCTTGACAATTGGTATTTGAAATCGGTACCCACCAAATATCCGATTTATTTGGGCGGAGATTATATGTTGACCGGATAAAGTTAAAGGGTATGGGCAAACCTGGGATGCTATTAGAGCGGGTAACGGGTGGGAACGGTTTTGAAGGTATTCGTCTCATACCCAACCCGATGGATACTCAGTACGTATTGTATTAGCCACGATATGTCATCCTTCAGTCATTCAGTTCTTCACTTCAACTCATCAATCGAGCAGTCTGTCGTTCCCTTTCGAAACCCTAATGCTCTGAAAATCATAGCTCCATCTCGAAAATCTCTTTACAATCCAGATGCAGACGGACTTGGGATTCACCCGATGGGTAACGGGTTTACCTAATACCCATTCTGGGGCGGGGATGGTTTGAATTTTGTACCCGTTTAGTCTTACTAGGCGAATACAAATAATATCCGTTTAATAAATTGGTGGGTTGTGGATATGTGATACCATTGCAAGCCTAATCTCACTTCTTGAATTAAACACACACTTAGGGGTCGTTCAATTGAGAGATTTGGATTTAGGGGATTTCAAATCTCTAGGGATTTGAAATAGCTAGAGATTTGAGATTCTCTAGCTATTTCAAAAAGCTATGTTCACTTGGGTGATTTAGTGTAGAGAATTCTAAAAATATAAAAAATAATAATAAATATGCATATTATGAAAGACCAAAATTGCCTCATTCATCATCTCTGTTTTGATATTAGACAAGTTAGTTGGGGTTATTTTCGTAAAGTGAGCCCCAAATCTCTCAAATCCCCTTCAATCTCTGTCTTAGTAGAGATTTCAGAAAGCTCCTCAAATCTCTAGGGGCCCACCTCGAAATCTCTAATCCTCCCCAAATCTCCATCTCCAATTGTGAAGTAAACAGGAGATTTCGTCCAAATCTCTAGAGCAGAGATTTGAGCCCCAAATCACTTCAAATCTCCACCCAAATCTCTCAAGTAAACGACCCTTAATTATTATTTTTCGTAGGGCCACACACTTAAATTAAACTCAAACATAGAAATTTTATCAAGTCATTGGGTCCACCATAGTAGTTGATGACAAAAAAATTGTTTATTTACATATGATTATCAACATACCCCACTTAAATAAAAATTGTAAATAGTTATTTTTAATTAGGTAAATTGTAAAATTATACCAAATGACTCATGTTATTTATAGATTGTTTGATTGTTGAGGTTTGAAAATACACGTTTTGATGAAAATGGTTTTTTTGAAAAGGAATATTTGGAAAAAACTTGTATTTGGAAGATGGGGTTTACAATTTGTGTTTTAAGTGGTGAAATGGTTGAATGTACAATATTGCTCTTCTCAACTCTAGGTAAGAGATAAAAGATCGAGCCTCCCCATTTCCTAAAACACGACTCAAAGCTTTCTTCTCTTCTCATTCCAGTTCTATGTCTGTGAGAAATAAAGTCATTGAAGATGAGTTCAGTATGGGATTGGCTTCATCCAATATTCCATCGACAAGTTGTTAACGATGTTGAGCTCGAAGTTCTGTATAAAATTAAGCTAGGAGTTCAGGTGAACTTGTGACTCATTGTCGTAAAATAGTCAATATGAGACCATATCGACATACGGATCCCGATATCCTAATCTCGTGCAATTATTAACACATGTCCATAATTGATCTCTCAATTGTAAGTTTTGTACAATTTAAGGTCACCAATACACAAATATTTCCGTAACTACCATAAGTCTTTCTCCGAATAACTCTAGAAAATTATATATTCTCTCTTTTTTCTCGAAAATATTTTCTTTATGCTATAATTAGCAGAATAGTCTAACATGATAACAATAATAATAATAAAATTAGATAATTAAATATTCATCAAACAAACAGAAAATCAACCAGGATCACGGGACGATAATTGTTACTACTGACTAGTAAAACTTATTTTTATTAAATATTATTCGAACTTAATCTAATAAATAAAATTGATTTATGAAATCAGAATTATAAATTATAATACAGTTTCTTCCTTTTGGCGTATAAATATAAACTTGAGATCAGTCTGAGAGGCAGAGTTGTGAAATATGATGATCGACGACGAAGATGATGTCGACGTCGTAGACCGGAGTGCACTAGATCTGAACCGTGACATACCGTCAAAGATTAGGGATGAACTGTACGGATCATACATCGTTTACAGATGGTCAAACGGCTGGTGGCTTCTGAGCAAAGCCATTGACGGAAGCTCAATCTTCTGCTGTTTCAATTCCGACCTCCACTGGCCACATAATTACATCCACTTGCCATCCGCCACCAGGTAAGGTTCAATTACATCCTCACAGATCACTGATTTTACTGCTTGGTTAGTCGAGTGAACATGTTGAGTTTAATATCCATTTTGGTCATCGACATATTGTGTTTGTTACGATGTGATCATCAACCTTTGAAAATAACATAAATACCCACTTAACTATTGCAATTGTAACCTGTCGTTTATTTAGTTAACTTTCCATCCAAAAATTCTGTTAAAACAATGAATTACCATGTTAGCTATCTATATTTGTCTACATCATCACACCATGTCATGTCATCTATTCTATTTCAAACTTGACACATTCAAGTAAGAAACAAAAGTTTGGTTAAAAGATTTTGATTTTTTTTTGTTGGGGTCAGTTAAATGGGTTGAGTTTAAATGATTGTTCCTAGCAAGGAATTAAGAAAGTGGGGGATTTGATAATTCCAGTGGAGTTGGGTTATGGTGGGAATTGATCATTTCTCCGAAAATTAATTCCTTGTTTCCTCGTCTAAATGACATTATGGAATTTACATTGATTAAATAATTATATAAAAAACATTGGAAAATTAAAAAAGCACATGCTAAAATGTCTAGAAAAAGGTGAAGATAAGGATGTATGGGAGTGGGAAAAATTATTATTTTCTCCAAAATCCCATTCATTTCAGTGAGATTTCTAGTTTCAATGAGATTTCTAATTCCCCTTCCAAAGTGATTTGGGGTCTGGACAGTAATTTAATTACGCCGGATTTGGTTTATCATTTTAGTACGGAAACATGGAATTCAGAATATCCCCGAAATTGGCCAAATCTACCCCCAAAATCCTGACTTAGATAGAACAGATGATGTGAAAATATATGATGAATTGGCATCTTGATTCATCAACTTAACAAAGTTTTTGGATGAAAAGGTAATAAAATGATCAACGGGCCACAATTAAAATAAGTAGTGGCACGCAGGTTACTTTTTAACCATCAATGACCACAATGCTAAAAACTAATAGGTTGCTAACCAAAATGCTTATTTACCACCGCCAATATATTTTACCCTGTATTTATGTTCCGTTCCGTCAGATTTCACAATGGCATGATTCGCGACAAGGGACCAGACGCGCCGCCGATTCAAGCCTGTATGTCAGCCTTTCCGGCCAAAAAGGACACGTCCGCATACTGGACACTCCTAGTAGTAGGTAGCCGTCATAGCTTCAGCACATTCAACCGCCGTAAAAAGGAATGGAAAAACTACGATTTCGTGTCTAATTCCTCAGAAGAGGAGGAGAACAGAGTCTGCGTGGGAATCGGGTACACAGACGAAAAATTCCTCTGCCTCTTCGAGAATGGAGATGTTTTGATTTACGGAATCCACGGCGAGAGGAGGATGCTGTTAGCCATCCCGCCGCTGACGCCTGGACAGCTTTATAGGTGTGAGGATCTGCTGACGGTGGAGGCGGATAAATCTATGGTGGTGAGTTGGTGCCGAGATGAGACACTAAACGGCGGCGGCGGCGGAGAAGGAGGATATTTGTTCCGGCTTATGGGGGTGGAAAGTGGAATAACGGCGGCGGATAAGGAGGAGGAATGGGAGAGGAGAATTGTTGCGGTTAGGGAGAAACGTCGGGTGATAAAGAGTTATCGAGTGAAGCAATTTGGGGTTCGAGTTACCCTGAATTGTTTTCTGGCAGTAGTTGTTTATTTTGTTTTGTTTTTTATATTTGGATCTAGTGTTTGAAATGCTCTAACTAGATTAGGATACAAAATTTAGGGATAAAAATTGAATTGATCATGTATGAAGTTTGGTGTAGGAAATACTTGAAACTCAACATGATTTTGGATGGTAAGGTGTGATATTTGCGATATTTGTCGACTATCGAGCAAAAATATATAGAGCGTTAACCTGATAGGCTCACTGGGGGATGGATTGAATGAAACGGGTCATCAAAGAAACATATTGAAGTCAAGAAGCCTAGGAGTTGATCCACCTTCTTACTAGGCTTAGGAGAGTCAGCCCAAAATGAGCAATTCATGTCAACGTATAGGATCCTAAAAGTCAACAAGTCAAACCGCCTAGGGATAGATCGCTTGACTCATTGACATATCGAGTACCCAGCAGTAGCCCAACAAAGAACAAAAGGAAGGCCCACCGAGAAATCCTAGCCGTCTAGGGTTATCTCAAGTATATCATGTCGACATGGCCCCATCTGAGACTTTTGTGGAAAATCCAGATCGCCCAAGGAATAGAGTTAATTAGAGTAAGTCACGTGTACAAATGACAAGACTATAAATTAAATACAGCCCTGACTTCACTATAGACGGACGAGCAATTTTGGCCGAGAACATTCCCTCGATCGACATAGAATAATCTTGATAATCGCTTAAGAATTGACTACTACCCCCTCTCACTCTTTTATACGAGGTGACTCAGAGCCTACTTGGGCGACAGGACCACCTCCTTCTATTGAGGCAGGTGATCAATCTGAAACATAACCATTGGTCCATTGCCCATATGCACAAACCGAAAACATTGGCCAACAACATATAATGTCATAATGTATGTCTTAGTTTAGACCTAGTCGACCTTACAAGAAGGTACAGTTAAATCGTAAATGTGTGATCATTCCTTTCAACTGGAAAAGAACTATACTCCTTAACTTATTAACACGTCCATATGCCGATCCGGCGGCACCGTAAACTATAACACGACGGCGCCCAAATAGCCGGACTAACCGGCATAACTTATTCCATCGTATAGTAATTATTATGTTGTGACTTGGTAACATCTCTATACATTAGTCTCCACAGTTGACGAATTGATAGTCAACCATGAGGTGGCCTTGAGCATTTCCTCTGCGATCAGTATCAATCCTATTGAAAACACCTACGTCCAAATCCAAACCTCCATTGCTACACTGATCCACTATTCTCACCGTCTCTGACGCCCCTGTTCCTCTGTTTGTCACCTGCATTGTATAAACCAAACATCACATAAAAGTCAGAGCTGGAAATCGGTCCGATTTTAAAGTGATGTGGTTAACTTTAGAATGAATCATTAGATATTGGCCTACCCGACGCGAGTAGGAGCTATTTTGAAATGACAAAAGTCTAAACAATGAAAATTAGTAAAAATACTTTGATCTTCTAGGCTTTTGGAACTCGTGAAAGATCGGAAACAATCAAAGCAAACCTCGATTTGAAAGTTAATGGAACCCATAAAAAATTGACTAGAACCATTAGAAAACAAACATATAATCCAAACAGACTTCGATTCAAAAGCTAATGAAACTCGTGAAAAATCAACCAAACATCAATAACTCACATGACTTGATAAACCAAGATTTAAGGATCTTTTTGAAACTAACTAAAAATTTAGGGGTCACAGTACAGACACAAAAAATTTCATTACTAAAAATTAGGGTCCTATCCGAAAAAAAAACGTAGGGTTTAAATTACAAACAAATTATAAGGACAAAAGTGTAAAACAGAATCATTAACAACCAAATTGTAAACAATATCAAGTTATAACAGATTAAAGTGTAAACGGAATCATTAAGGACCAAATTGTAAATAGGATCAGCTCAGAAGAGTGCATAAAATTACCCTTAAGCAGCGTCCGCAAGAGGCTTGACCACGCGGTCCAACCGGCCCACAGAAAGCGGTCCAACCGTACTTCTGCCTCCAAGCCAATGGCTTGCCGGCGTCCCAGGTGGAGCAATAAGCGCTAACGGCGTTCAAGTTCCATCCATTCTGTTCAGGATTGTACAGATGGTACGTAGCCCTGACGTTAGAAGCACTCTCTCCACCGCCGCCGCCGCCGCTGCTTCCTCCACCAGGCCTGCAGTTACTCTGGCAGTTCTTGGAAGGAGAGCAGTGGTCGTCGGTGGTCCCACAGTATCCATATTGGCTGCAGCAGAGGTTGTTGGCGCAGGTTTGGCCGCCGGCTTGCCTGCCGCAGTTTTGTGCTCTGGCTATAGCGGTGAAGAAACAGAGTAGTACGATGCTTAATACGGATGCCCTCATTTTGCCTTGAGTTTTTTTTGTGATTGATTGATTTTCGATCGGTGAAGCTGAACGTGGGTTTTGGGGGTTGAATTTATAGAAGAAAGAAAGGGAACAAAGTTGAATACGTAGACTAGCCGACAATTAATGTGTATGAAAAGTATAAGGGAGGTGACGTCCAAAATGGATCGTGGAATGATCTACATTGAACAATATGATAATTTATTGAGTTTTGAATTTATAAAAATAGTAACATCTTGATTATATTACATTTCACTACAGAAAGGTTTGTCTTTAGCGATTGTAAATTACAACGGCATGAAAATGTAGAAGCAAATAGTTGATGTTATACAACGGCAATAGTGATTTGATGTAGCAAATACTACATAAAATAATGATTGTCGTTGCATAACATCAACTATTTGCTATTGCATTTCCATGCCATTGTAATTTACAGTCGCTAAAGGCAAACTTTTTTATAGCGTTTTGTACAAATATACAGCTTCCATTCATCTGACGTGAACTCTACAAACTCATACAAGTTGTATATACTTTATATATAGTGTTTACATACACAATCCTCTGAATCGTTTGTGTCTTTCACGGAAAATTTTGTTATCAACGACGAGTGGTCGGGATTGCTATAGAAATCTCATAAAAAAATCTGATCGTTGGAGATGGCCGTTTAACGATCAAAGATCTAATTAGTAATTAGATAAAAATAAATAAACATCTTTGACCAATTAATCTAGACTATTAAATCATATGAAGATTTAATGAAATTTATTTAATTTGATTGGATAAGAAGCCTTGAAATTGAAAAAATATCCAGTTGGGATGGGATCAGTAATTGGAAGAGCTGACTTAATAATTAGGGTATAGGAGGCTCACCAAGTTTGAAATGTTCACGTGCAGGAAATAATGAATGATTCCAACATTGACGTTTCTAGTCTTTCTTCCTTATGGATTATCCCATTGGACTTCTAAGTACGCCAACTACGACGGTCTCTCTACTCATTAGTTCTTTCAATACGCTACTTACTCGTAGGTGAAATTATAAATACTTATATATTTATGAAAGTAAGACGATGAATAAATAATTAAGTGAATTTAAATCATCTATATATGTTTAACACTAACCACTCTATTAAAAACATGTTTATCTATCAAAACGTTAGTGGGTGTACCCGGTACTCCCACTTTTAATGGGGCACCAGAGTATCCACCTTATTGATATATAACTAATGATACTCATTTTCGACATGTAGACATTCATCTGCTCAACGTTGGTCAACTTATATTGTCAACATTTGGCATATTGGCATAGGTTACATTCACCAGCATGGTCATCAAACACATCCAGACAAGGTAAAAGACAACAAATATTGTTTTGATATCATCCTTGTTTCGTCCCAGAGAGTCTGGGTTGGTTCGGGTAAGAGAGCGTATAGACTGCTTGATTCTTTACGTCGAGGTACCTCGTAGTAAATAAGTCAAACATGTAGTAAGAGAATGGTATGCAGAGGGGTGAGCTTGTATGAAGGATGTTTTGGGAGGCAGAGAAGTACTGGGTGATTTCTCGTGGGAGTGCGTGAGGCTCTCAGTGTACGAGTTAGGGCGTACGACCAGAGGAGTATATTTGTGGAGGATTTGTTCTTGTGTTGTGTACTTTCTGGTGACAGGATTATTTGCTATTTATGCCTAGTACTGACCCTGGTGAGGGCCACGTGGTGTCTTCTGGTTGTCTCGTAGTGTCGGTCATGGGGGTGACTTCTTCATGGCGGCTACGACGCTTGAGTAACGAAACTCTAGCCCTTAGTGGGCCTCAACGTTGGCTGAGTCTGGCCTGGTCTAGAATGATTCTGGTTCTTATGGGTCTAACCCAAAAGGGTTTGGGCCCATCAGTCCATTTTTATTGGGATTGTTGCACTCGATAACTTTGTTGCCATAATAGTTATCGAATCGATTTTCTACGTCCCCGACTATGCCAGTGGAGATCAAATTGATGGCCTCATTTTCCGTGCAAATTAAATTCGCTGGATTGTACCAAAGTGGGTGGAATCCGTCAAAGCCTTGTTTTCCGGTCATTAAACCCGTACGTGAATTGGACGAATTTGAAAGTCGGCCCACTTTGAAAACCACCAAAAGCCCTGTTTTGAAATCCCTCTTAATAGGTAAGGATTTGGAAATTGTGCCCTAATATTTCAACCCAATCCATAATTTTTTTTGTTAAATCGTCACATTATTTTAATTTTGGACAATTCACAGGTAATATAATAAAATTCAGGTATAGTGCAATCATTTCTTGTAATTAAGGATTTCAATTCCATTTTGTTATTTGTACAAAAAATAAGGAAGTTAATTCAAGGAAAATGCTCAATTTTGAACTGAATTGCGATAAAATTATCCAATCCACTAGTATTCAAATTTTACGCGGAAAACGAGGCAGAAGGTCTAAATAATTGTAAGATTAGAATGGCAGGAAATGAATTTGACGGTGGGAGCGTGGATGTGTTTGGTCTGCAACTCGCTTGGGCTTTGTAAACACACCAAGAGCCCAAAGATTAAACTGTTGTACGTTGGGCCCAATAGCTCACGACTCAACTTCCTTTCAACTTCCAACAATTGCGGAGGATTCCTCTACAGCACCTGTTCGAGAACTGATAATGAGCACAACCAGATGAAATGAAATGTAGTCGTAACACCAGGATTTGAACGTGGTTCTAACACTAGTTGTGCTATTTCTACATCCACGTCCCGAGCTAAGCTCGAACGAGTTCATATTATTATGAACTTCACTCAGGGGTGGAATTAGGGGGGGGAGCGGGGCCGAGCCCCGGGCTCACCCCATTTTCGGTTCCGAGCGTTGAAATCGAGTACAAATTTGTGATATTTTCGAATTCGGTTCAGCGAAAATTTTAATTCTGGCTCAGTGTTATATTAATTTGACGACTTGAAAATCAAATTTATTAATAAAAGTTCTGTATTTTTACGAAAACCTAATATAGTCAATAGGATTAATCATATTTAACCATGCACTTATCTTATAGTAATATCTCATCAACATGTGTAGATGATTCAGTAAGCCCACTCATTTTATTACGACATGTGAATGAATAAGAATATTGTAATATTTGATGATAAATCATTCAGTTTTCATTTGATAAGAGTAATGCTAATAAAAAAATTTAAAAAGACATTAGTTGCAATGAATTAATGTCAAATAACATCGCATACTAAAAGTAAAAAAAATATATCTAGCGCAATATATATTCTTGTAATATAACTAAAATTAGCTCAGAATTTAAATTTATAGAAAAATTTGTTAATTACTGTGAGTACAACTCAAAACAACTGATGGGCCCTAGTGTGGATCCGCCCTCCCTCATGGCCAGGGCGGTCCTTTACTACAGGGCGGTCCGTCATCCGCCCCAACCAAAGGGTCACCTGTCACATCGACGGGACAGAAAAGCGGCCACCGCCCATTACTGTTGACAGTGACTCGCTGCGGCCCACTCAGAGCAGGACACGTGGACCCTGCCAGTCCAATGGGACCTATAAATAATAGGGTCCCCCATTCAGAAGACGACAGACCCGGGACCATACGCCTGATACTACAAGCTTCCACGTTGTACGCTAAAGGCTATCGGTTCCGCCCACACCAAAGGGCTCTCGCCCGGTACTTCTCTGTAACCCATTCTCCCTACATTATCCACATACTTGCCACCCATCATATACTAACCCCTTGCACGTCCGCCCTGCAAGGTACCATCCGCCGAGACAATCAGAGGACGGATTCATTGCCTAAACCTCCAAAGAACCACAGTATTGATCCACCGGTCCAACTGGGCGGATCAATTGGCGCGCCAGGTAGGGGATAGCTAAAACGTCTGATTCCCGAAAGACAAACAGCATGCAGAATTTGGAGGACAATCCCACGAGCGGTACCCCCTCGGGAACGCTCACCACCCCGGCCAAACAAGTCGTATCGGCGGGCGTCCCCCGAGACCCTCGCCCTCACATAGACACACCCTTGGGAACGGCTACGCAAACACACCGTCCAATCCGCCCTCTTGGGCTGGGATTACTTGAGGGGGAGTCTCGCATCCCCCCTCCATTAGAAGACAGATCGGCAGCTGATCCCGCTGCGGGGGACCTGGCGGCACAGGTGGCTGATCTACAAAGGCAGAACGCTGAAATGGCGGCGATGATGAAGTTTCTGGTGGCCAAGGCGACCCCAGGAAGTCACGCCGAAGGCTCATCCGGCGAACTGGCTACCGGCATGGCGGACTCGGACGAAATGTACCGACTGTTCCTCCCTCGCCACCAGTCTGGCCCAAAACAGCTCGCTATGAGGCAGCCTCTTGACAAGAGTCTCCTCAGCGTTCCTCCCCCACAAGGATTCGTACCGCCAGCAATTAAAGCTTACGATGGAACTGGGATTCCGACCAACATCTGTTAACGTTCACCATCGCCATGCAGATGTTCACGGCCCCGGACGCCACCTACTGCCGTACGTTCCCCGGAACGTTAACCGGAGCTGCACTAACCTGGTATGGAGGTTTGGCAGAAGGAATCATAAAAAATTGGGAAGATTTCTGCCAACTCTTTCTACACAAGTTCTCAAACCAAAAGGAGGCGGGGCGCAACTTATCCGCTTTCTGGAACTTGAAGCAGAACCGGTCGGAGACTCTTCGGCAGTATTATGAAAAGTGGGCCAAGGCTGTAGCGGCGGTGCCCAACCTCGCGCTGGACATTGTGCTCCACCACATCCAGACCACCACGCTCAGCACCGAGCTCGTAAAGGACTTGGTTCGAAAGAAGCCGAAGACTCACACCGAGTTAGAGACGTGTATCCTCCAATGTGCTGAAGTAGAAGAAAATGTCGCCATGATACAGGGCGGATATGGGCGCCCAAGCGATCAAAACAAAGACAGGGGGTACCAAGGGCGCAAGGAGAAACGCCCTGATGACAGAAGAGACAACCGCCCTCACGGCGAGGGAAGATCGGAAGAAGGGTACACCCCCCTGTCAGAATCAAGGCGGAGGCTAATGTACGTTCTCCAGGAAAAGAAAGGAGGGTTGCGGTGGCCAGCCCCGTTACCCAAAGCGGCGGTGAAAAGAGGAAACCCAAACGAGTATTGCGAATTTCATGAGCAGAAGGGACACGACACGGAGGACTGCCGGGAACTCCGCGGTGAGATTGAGCGAGCCATAAGGAATGGTGACCTTAAGGAATTCATACTGAGTAACAGAAGAAGAAGGGAGCGAGAACGCTCAGAGTCGCCACGACGTAAAGGAAGGTCAGAGACACCCCCTCCGAAGGCGGACAGACACACTCCCCCCAGAAAGGCGAGTGTCTTCGACAGAATAACAGATAAAAAGGAGGAACGCCCGGATACCCAGAAGGAGGACGGGAGGCCCAGATACAAGAAAACATGCAGTATGATCTTGGGGGGAGAGGAGGATACACCCAAGAACAAAATGAGAGTCGTTGGAGAATGTTCCATAGTCAGGCGGTCGGATGAAGAGCCGCCATTGACGTTCACGTCGGCCGATTTGCGTGGGAGAAGTCCCAGCACCCAAGCAATGGTGATCCGTGTCATTGTTGAAGACACTTTGGTAGAGCGGGTACTAGTGGACGAAGGCAGTTCGGCGGATATACTTTCAGCCGATGCTTTCAGCAGGATGGGATTAGACCCCGCCCAACTCAAACGCTCTAAGATTATGCTGACAGGTTTCGCAGGAAATGACGTACCTGTACTGGGCGTAATCACCTTACCCATCACATTGGGGGACGACGATCACCAGGAGACAAAGCATATCAAATTTTACGTCAAAATTGCAATTCGGCGTATAATATGATAATGGGGCGACCCAGTTTGGCCGCCTTCGAGGCAGTTTCCTCCACAGTCCATCAAGTAATGAAGTTCCCTGCCACAAAAGGGGTAGGGGTAGCATGGGGAGACACTACGTTGGCACGAAAGTGCTATAAAGTAGCTCTCAAGAAAGAGGAGGCGTGCTTCTCGGTAGATACTAGAGACGACGCGTTTGTCCGCCCGGAATCAGCAGAGGCGGACTTGGAAGTCCCATTATTCCCTGGTGATCCTGAGAGAGTAGTGAGACTGTCCGCTCATATGCCGGTCCCAGACAGAGAGCGTACGGTGACGCTCCTAAGAGAATATGCTGACTTGTTCGCGTGGAAACCCCAGGATATGCCTGGGCTGGACCCCGCAATCATGCAGCACCACCTAGCGGTCAGAGCAGACGCTCGCCCTGTGTCACAAAAGAAACGGACAGTAAACTGGACAAGGAAACAGGCGGTCCAAGAGGAGCTCACGAAACTACTAGAGGCAGGCTTCATCAGGGAAGTCCAATACCCCACATGGTTGTCCAATGTAGTAATGGTGGGCAAGGCGGATGGAAGCTGGCGGATGTGCATAGATTTTACCAACCTCAACGACGCATGTCCCAAGGACCCGTATCCGCTGCCTAACATTGATCATCTGGTGGACGCCACGGCCAACCATGAGACGTTGTCTTTCCTAGACATGTTCTCGGGATATCACCAGATCCCTTTGGCAAAGGCGGATCAAGAAAAAACGTCATTCTCGATGCCCTTCGGCAATTACTGCTACAATGTGATGCCATTTGGCTTGAAGAACGCCGGAGCGACGTACCAGAGGATGATTGACAGAGTTTTTCAAGATCAGCTAGGTCATCACATGGAAGCATATGTAGATGACCTGCTGGTTAAAACCAAGGCGGGTGTGATGACCACTTGGTAGACCTCCGGAAAAATTTCGACACCTTGAAGGCGTTCCAACTTCGCTTGAATCCGAAGAAGTGTGTCTTCGGCGCCTCTTCAGGAAAGTTTTTGGGATTCATAATCACCAGACGGGGGATCGAGGTGAACCCAAAAAAGATAGAAGCTATCATGAAGACACCACCTCCCAAGTCTGTCAGGGATGTCAAAACATTGACAGGGCGGCTAGCGGCAATGAATAGGTTCATTCCGAAGTCCGCCGAGAGGCAGGCGCCATTCTTTGCCATTCTGAAGGCGGCAGCCAAGTTCTCGTGGACGGAAGAATGTTCCAAGGCTTTTGAGGAACTCAAAGCATTCCTCACCACTCCGTCAACGCTGGCGGCCCCGATTCCGGGAGATGAGCTATACCTGTACGTCGCCATCGCGGCTACAGCTGTCAGCTCAGTTCTCGTGAAGCGGACAAACAAGGAAGAGTGCCCGGTTTTCTACACAAGCAAGTCATTGGTAGACGCCGAAAACCAGGTATTCTCCGTTGGAGAAGTCAGCCTACGCAGTAATCATCGCTTCCAGAAAGTTGCGCCCATACTTCCACGCTCACACTATTCACGTTGTGACGAACTTGCCACTCAAGACAGCTCTCAGATCCATGGGGGTAGCAGGGCGCATGTCCAAGTGGGCAGTGGAGCTTAGCGAGTACGATGTGCACTTCCAGCCACGAACAGCCATCAAAGCTCAGGCACTGGCAGATTTCGTGGTCGAAGGATGTGTTCGGGCAGAAGGACGCCCAGATGATTACTGGGAGCTTTACGTAGATGGGGCGTCGAGCAAGAACGGAGCAGGAGCGGGCATATTGCTAAAAAGCCCCAGGGGGTCCTGCACGAAACCGCCCTCCGCTTCAGCAAGTCACGGACTAACAATGCGCGGAGTACGGGGCGCTCATTGCGGGGCTCAGAATGGCTAAAGCCATGGGAGTATCACATCTCAAGGTTTTCTCCGACTCCGCCATTGTGGTCAATCAACTCAGCGGGGTGTACGAGGTCCGGGAAGAAACTCTGGCCCCGTACAATGATCAGGCCAGGATCACCCTTAAAGGTTTTGAAACAACGGAGATCCACCAGGTGGCAAGGGAAGATAACGCCCACGCCGACGCCCTCTCCAAGCTCGCAACCGCTCTCAGCTTCGAAGATGATAGAATAATCACGGTGGAGAAAGAAAGAGAAGAGGGCGAGTGTATGGTTGTCAGTGACCTAACAAGGATAACACCACCGACTGTGCCACTCACAGACTGGCGCATGCCTATACGAACTTTCATTGAAACAGACGCTCTCCCGGCGGACAAAGCGCTAGCCACCAAAGTCCGTAGGCGAGCGGCAAGGTGTGTTTTGCTGGACGGAGAAATGTATCGCAAGTCCTCGGCAGGCCCATACTTGCGATGCTTGAGTAATGAGGAGGCGTCTTTCACATTGAGAGAAATCCATCAAGGCGTATGTGGGATGCATATAGGCGCCAAAAGCCTTGAAAAGAATGTGATATTGCAAGGCTACTATTGGCCCACATCCGCCGGGATTCTGAAGAGCTGGTCAAACGGTGCCACAAGTGTCAGCTGTTTGCTAACACACATCACCTGCCCTCCACCGCCCTCCAGCCAATAGTTTCACCCTGGACGTTCGCCTTCTGGGGAATGGATTTGCTGGGACCATTCCCAGAGGCGGTGGGCAAGAGAAAGTACATCATCGTGGCGGTGGATTACTTCACCAAGTGGGTTGAAGCCGAAGCTCTCGCCTCTATCACGACGTACCAAGTACAGAAGTTCGTTTTGAAGAACATCATCACTCGTTTTAGCCTTCCTATGGGTTTCGTCTGCGATCATGGCACTCAGTTTGATTGTACGGCGTTCCTTGACTTTTGTGAGGAGTTCAAGATACTGGTTCGCTTGGCGTCCGTGGCATACCCTCAGGCGAACGGACAAGCAGAAGCCATTAACAAACTCATTTTGCAAGGATTGAAGAAAAGAGTGGATGCGGCGAAAGGCAAATGGGTCGATGAGTTGCCCAATATCCTATGGGCGCATAGGACGTCATACCCCCTACACTCTGGTGTATGGAACTGAGGCAGTCTTACCCGTAGAGGTTAATCTGCCTAGCCTAAGGATTCAGCATTTTAATCATGACGGTAATGAGGCAGCTCTACATCATAATCTGGACATGATAGAAGAACAACGGAGGATGCAGCTATCCGCCTTGTAGCTGAAAAGGAACAGCTGGCTAGGCGGTACAATGCTCATCTTCGTCCTCATCAACTGGAAGAAGGGGACTGGGTAGTTCGAAAGGTTTTTCGGTCGATCCCCCAACAGGGCAAGCTAAACGCCAATTGGGAGGGACCATACAAGGTCCGTGAAGTGATTGGTCCAAGCACCTTTAAACTCGAACACCCTACTGGCGAACCCATACACAAGACATGGAACGCCATGCACTTACGGAAGTACAGTGCCAACGGAGAAGAGGTCTAGCTTACCGCGCCATTCCCCGTGTCTTCTTTGTTTTGTTTTTTGAAAAGCGACCTGCTAAGGGCGTATATGTGTGGAAGAGAAGCCACTGTCGCTCCTATATATTATATATATATATAATATTGATATTATATATTAATAGGTGAAGTACACCCTAAAAGCCAAGCAAGTTCGAGTTCCCCAAGGCGGAACCCAACGTGCCTATGAGTTCGGATTCCTCGAGATGGAAATCAACTCATCATCATTCAGTTCCCCAAGGCGGAAACCGATGTCATTCGAGTTCCCCAAGGCGGAACTCAACGTGCTTATAAGCTCGGATTCCTCGTGATGGAAACCAGTTCGTCATCATTCGGGTTCCCCAAGGCGGAACCCAACCCCAAAAACAGAACTTGCACCGATTGCGTTCAAATTTCCCCAAGGGAAATCTACCTCAGTGATCATGGGAAGTTCACAAAAAAAAATAATCAACAATAGAGGGGAGAACAACTGGATAGCAATGGCATTTCCTTTTCGTTCGACTTGGCGGATTGCTATGTTCGATACAAACAGGGAAACGAAGGGAACAAAAATTACAAGATGAATTACTGGCGCCCGCCTGATGATCCCGTTTTGTCCGCCCGAGACCTCTCGGCTCGGGCCTTCCTTTTCAGCTCTTTGTGATGGAGATTCACCTCGGCGTACGCCTCGGACAACAGCTCCTTGCGACGGTCCGAAGAAAGCACTTGAGAGTCGGCGGACTCCTCCTTGAACTCTTGCGCCATCAGCCTCCGCGACACAGAGCGAAACATCTGCTCCTGGTTCCAGGAACAGTCAATGTTCCCCCTTCGGAGTTCATGGCGGATGGCAGTGAGGGTGTTGTTAAGAGCGCCCTGCACCCGGTCGCCTAACTCCGCCTCAGCCTTCTCGGCGACCACCTTCTCAACGTCCGCCCTCAGCGCCTGAAGGGTCTCCTCCGTTTCTTTCAAAACAAGGTCGCGGCTTTCCAAGTCTTTTATCTTGGCCCCCAGGTCCTTGGCCATGCCCGCCTTGTCGGTCTCTAGGAGGATCACTTGCTCCTTCAGGGCTTTCATATCCGCCTCCGCCTGGGACAAGGCTGTCTCCATCTTGTAACGTTTCTCCTGCTCCGCCTGTAAGTCCAACATGTGTTCAGTGGCTTGGTTAGCATGCGCAACACGGAGCAAATCCAATTGATAAGAGGTAGTTACCAGAAGCTGGGCCGCCTCCTCTTCCATTTCTTTTTTGGCCTTGGAGTATTTGGCCTTCCATTGTTGAGAGGCGGCCCGGGCCTCCCTCAACTCAACCTCCATCTCCTCGACGCCTTGAGGCTGCTCTGCCCTGTGCGCCTGATCTGCTGACAGCAGTGCCCCGGCGGTACCTAGGAGCTGCAACAAAAGTAGTAACCAAACCGACGGGCGGATCAAATTGCGAAACGGAACGTGGCCGACGAGTACGCAACGCCAATCTTCCGTACACAGAAATCTTACCCTGGCCCCGATCGCCATTTGCTCCATCGCCAAGCGGCGGACCCCGTCCTCAGAGCGAGGGTGGTCGATATCCCAGTCGGCCGCCAGTTGGAGGGCGGCCCGTGTGAGAATCTCACTGCCACAGAGCGTTGGCTGCATGGCGGGGAGACGGGCGGTGCTGAACTCCCCTGACGAGGTCTCTGGCCTAGATCCGCCCCCAGTTTTCTTCTTGCCAGAGTCCTTCCTCATAGTCGTCTTTCGGCGTTTTGGACGCTCCAAATTTTGTACTGGTGGGCTCGAGGTCTGGTGAGACCGTTTCTTCTCAGGGCGTTCCTTATCCGCCTTTTCTTTATCTGGGCGCGTCTAGTCCGCGTCTTTCTGTTGCTGATGTTGCTCGGCTCTCGAACCTTCGGGTTGAGGCTGTGTGTCACCAGACGCTCCCCGGGTCTTGGCGTTCAGCAACGCCGCGAAGATGGAACTCTCTGCGACAAAGCAATAGCAAAACAAGCAGACAGGTTAAGCATCAGCACGACAATAAATATATATATAATAAACGGCGCACAACAAGAGACACATCACCCTCAGTGGTTGTCCGCTCACCGCCGCCTTTAAGCCAGGCCTTCAGAGCGTTTAGGCCCCGCTTCTTAAGGTTGTAGTTCCAGGTATTCACCCAGTCTACAATGGCAGCGTCATTCCCCTGAGGGCGGCGGGGTCGATTGAACTCTTCGATTGCACCATACGACCATGTAGGTCGAAGGCGCTCCGCCCAGAATGCATCCTCCGGCGATTCAGCTCTTACAAAGAAGCTGTGAAACCACACGGAGTCCGCCTTGATGGCGCCGTAGACTCCGCTCCTAGAGTACGTTCTCCTCTTTGAGAACGTAATGCCGTTCTGCCCAATTTTGGCGTAGTAAAGGTGGCGGAATACTCTGGCGCTTGGAGCAACATGCCTTTTGACACATGACACTTTGAAAGCAGTCATGATTGCCCAAGCATGAGGTTGGAGCGCTCCCAAGGACGCTCCCAGCAGATCCAGAACATCCACCTCCCAGGAGTCCAAAGGGAAGCGGAGGCCGTACCTGAGCGCCTCAACCCACAAGCCTACCCAACCAGGCGGACAGTTTCCGATTGAGCAGAGTCGAGCGGGGGCGGCGTATGAGAAATGCTGAGGCATGTCGCACTCATTCAGCATCCTCACCAGGGCGTTCGTCCTGACATAGGGGAAGTACCCTGGACCATACACCTCTCGGCAGTCCGCAGGCGCGCCCTCCCACATCTGCTCCCAGGATAAGACCTTATACCCATACTTCTCCACAGCCTCGGTCTGCATCTCAAAACCCCAAGATTCCTTGGTGAACCCGACTTGCCACGACGCGAACCGCCGAGCGCTGTTTGAGGTGGGTCCGCCCTTGAACCTGGCCTCTGCCTGCTGGTGGAGCTGCTCCGCCGAAGGAGTAGGCAGCGGTTCGGCATCCTCCGTAAACACGTACTCCACATCGTAGTCCGCGTACGGATTGAAGGCGATGTCTGTATCCTCCGGATAGGGCATCTGCCCTTTCTGTTTGGGATCTGTTGCATCTGATCCCTCGTCATCAATTTCTTCTTCCTTAGAAGGCTCGGGAGTCAGGGGGGACTCAGTTGCAGGGACGGGGTTGACGACGTAGATGCTTCAGAGGACGTATCCGCCCCCGATCCTCTCCTCCCTTCATCATAACCTCCTACAACAGAATGATAAGGGGCGCAAATCAGAAGAGGAGGAGGAATGAACGCCAGAGGGCGGGCAGATACAGGAGCAGTTTTCGTCCTCGCCTCTCGAAAAGGGCGGGCGGTAGACCGCCGTCATCCCCGCATGCCCCTCAACACACTCTCTAAGTGGTCATAATCTAAGGACGAGGACGACCCACTAGAAGACATCTCACACTAACAAGCGAAGAAAATGGAAAATACGAGGCACGCAAAAGAAAGAAAGTTAAACACAGGAAAGTTTCAAGGACACCTACTTGCTTCGGCGGACGAAGACGATTCAGCGTCAGAAGTCATCCTCTACAGTGTTTTGGAAGGTGGCGGACAAACGTAAAAGGGGTGCAAGAAGAAAAAGGCGGATGAACTCAAAGAAATTTGGTAATAGGAAAGGGCGGAAGCTCTCAAGAATTTAGTTGACAAGCTGAAGTGCTGAAGGGAAGGGGGGAGAACCCCTATTTATACTGGTGACGTGGGTAAGCGAAACGTCGCCAAATATAATCGAGCCACGTGTCCCCCAGGCAGTGGGCGAATCGGCTAGTAGCCTGCAAAAAGGAAAGAAAGCGTGCAAAAAGGTTGGAACGCGTGCGAGTTCACCTCAAAAAAGAGCTCCAACCGCTTCGGTCACCGGTAACAGCATCGGCAACAAGTTAAAACCGCCCCCCACCTTGTACCAGGGCGGTCCTTCACTCCAAGGCGTTTGAAGCAGTTACATAGTATCGCCTCGAGCCTCTCGCGGCCTCAAGACCATACTGGGGGCAATGATGGGCCCTTGCATGAATCCGCCCTCGCCCCTACGCAGGGCGGTCCTTCACTCCAAGGCATTCGAAACAGTTCCATAGTATCGCCTCGAGCCTTTCACGGCCTCAAGACCTGAAGTCGTGTGGATCCGCCCTCCCTCATGGCCAGGGCGGTCCTTTACTACAGGGCGGTCCGTCATCCGCCCCAACCAAAGGGTCACCTGTCACATCGACGAGACAGAAAAACGGCCACCGCCCATTACTGTTGACAGTGACTCGCTGCGGCCCACTCAGAGCAGGACACGTGGACCCTGCCAGTCCAATGGGACCTATAAATAATAGGGTCCCCCATTCAGAAGACGACAGACCCGGGACCATACGCTTGATACTACAAGCTTCCACGCTGTACGCTAAAGGCTATCGGTTCCGCCCACACCAAAGGGCTCTCGCCCGGTACTTCTCTGTAACCCATTCTCCCTACATTATCCACATACTTGCCACCCATCATATACTAACCCCTTGCACGTCCGCCCTGCAAGGTACCATCCGTCGAGACAATCAGAGGACGGATTCATTGCCTAAACCTCCAAAGAACCACAGTATTGATCCACCGGTCCAACTGGGCGGATCAACAACAATCCAAAACAAAGAAGTTGGAAAGGAAGATGATAGAAATGGAAAGCAAACTAGCTGCGATCGTGGATATCGATCCACTGTCTTTGAAGCAATTTCCGTCTATCTACAGAATCCGAAGAAGGAAAAGCTCCCCAAGATAATCACAAGCAATTTAGACTACAGACTTAAAGAGAAGAGGAAGGGAAATTGATCTATGTTTTCTCAGAGCTTGCAGCCTGCAATTTATAGAGGTTTTTAGTTAACAGAGCTCCTGCAAACTAGGAGAAGATTATTCCCTTAATCTCCACTACGGTTTTGATCATCTCATGGTTGAGGAAGTGTGGGAGTGAAATCAGGGATTTTCAGTTAAATCTCATCATCTTCCATTCCCTATTCTAACAGTCTTCACGTCTGACGAATGGGCCTCAAAGTGGGTTGACTCGCAATTCTTTGAAGCCAACGACAGCGTATTGTTTAGACTCGCTTTAACCACAATACTCAACCATCAAACCGGGTCGGTTTAACTTTGCATTTCCAACAAAATTTTATTCCGATTTCGGCTCAGTACATGTTTGAATCCTGGTTCCGCCCCTGACTTCACCCAGAAATTAACAGCCGAATCTCTGTTACAAACTGATTGCAAGCAACTCAGCAATCCTACAACTCAGCCTATAGTTTATAAACTAAAATCTAACAATTAGTTTACAGTTTTGAACTTTCGGTAAGACTTGTGCAATAGATTGGTCATTATCGGGATTCGAAACTTTGACCTCTTATTGGTTAAAGGTTCTAATATCATGTCATGATTCATGAACGGTTACATTCCAATAACTCAAGTAGTTGAGAGAGAGTTCTGAATGGATCTTATATTGTTTACTAACCTTTTACGTAAGACCGAAACTTGATTGTTTACTCCGAGATACCTTGTAAGGTTTGTATTTGATTTTATTTAATGGTTGGGTTTTTACATTTTAGAGCTTACGTGGAACAAACCATCGGTCAAATCTTCGGTGAATGAGGATGTTGAGAGGGATCTACTACCATCATGATACCCCTCAGTGTCCTCATATCAGGACACCCCTTAGAACCGTAGGATTAGAAGGTAGATCTAATGGCCTAAATTAATCTGGACAAAATAGTAATTTGAAACTCCTATATATACTAAATCATATTAGGGTTTCACAAACCCTAATTCTATTTTACATCTCTCCCCAAAACTACAGCCGCTGTGCTCTAGCCTCGCCGCCGCCCGCCTAGCCGCCGCTCGGCTCGCCGCCCGCCTAGCCGCCGCTCGCCTCGCCGCCCGCCTAGCCGCCGCTCACCTCGCCGCCCGCCTAGCCCCGCCTCCGCCGCCCGCCTAGCCGTCGCCCGCCTCGCTGCTGCTCGCCTCGCCACCCGCATAGCCGCCGCTCACCTCGCCGCCTGCCTAGCCGTCGCTCGCCTCGCCGCCCGCCTAGCCGTCGCCCGCCTAGCCGCCGCTTGCCTCGCCGCACGCTCGCTGCACGCCTAGACGCCGCCCGCCTCGCAGCAGGAAGCCTCGCCGCCGCCCGCCTAGCAACCACCATCCTCGCCGCCGCACACCAGAAAACCGCCCCATCAGATCTGCCGCCATCATCAGATCTACCGCCGCATCAGATCTGCCCCCACGCCGCATCAGATCTGCCCCAACGCCGCTACATCAGATCCGCCACTTCTTCATTCTTCCTCCCTCGTTTTTGTGCAACTTCCCCCCTCTTACCACGTTGTTCCATTTTGATGCTTTAGGAACATGTTTGTATTGTTCCATATAGCTACTTATGGAACAGTTGTTTCATTTTCAATTTGATTCAAGATTTTATGATTTTCTGTGTTCCGATTTAGTAAAATCGATTTTCAGCACGTTCCATTACATTTGAGATTGTTCCTAAATATGAAAATGGAACAAAATCCTAACCTAATTCTAAGTATGAATGTTCCTAAAAACAGAAAAAGGAACAATAAACAAAAATATTATACAATGACTATCTATAAGATTGTTCCTAAATATGAAAATGGAACAATGCATAAAACTAATTTTAGTGATGAAATGTTCCTAAAAATGAAAAGGGAACAGTGAAAACAAGTGGCACGAAAATCAAAGATTTCCGCCGCCGAGAAGAAACCAAAATTAGGAAGAAAACGATAATATTTAATTAATTAAAAATAAAAAGAAATCAATTTTAGTTAGGTAACTGCCCAAAAATCCGGGAAATAACTGTCATAAAATCCTTCATGCTAATAAAAAAGGAAATAAATATATTTAATATGAATATGCAAATTAATAGATGCAATTATCCTTTTATCCATTTGATAAGAACCATTAGATCAAAACTAAAAAAATGAAGGGTGGATATTGGTGTCATCATATGAAGGACACTTCATGTGTCATGATAGCAGGAATTCCCATGTTGAGAAGTCAAAATTAACAGAATAATTGGCACACAGTAACAGTGTGATGAATGTATTCAATTTTCATACGTACGAAATAATTTTGTTAATTTTCATAAAAATGAGATGTTTTTGTTAAAAAAATAAATGTAAAGGACTACATAGTGCTAATTAGTAATTACCCATTATTATGTTGGCAAAAATCGAGGAAGGTGCGACTGATTATTGTACAGACTTTGGCGCTACTGAAAAGTCGCTTCCAATGGCTCTGCTGCTTAAGCTCAGAGACTTTGAGAAAGGGGAGCAACACGAAACTCAGCCTGCATCCATGGCTTCCAACGAAGACGACGATAGCGTCAACATCTCTCCCGCCGTTGACTCTCCCCCGCGGTGGAACTACGACGTCTTCCTGAGCTTCAGAGGCGCCGACACACGAACTGGCTTCAGCAACCACCTCTACTCCGCGCTCCTCCGCGACGAGATCCACACTTTCCTCGACGACAAAGAGATGGAGACCGGCGGAGAGGTTGGCCCGGAGTGCCTGAGAGGAATCGAAGAATCGAGGTTCTCCTTCGTCGTCCTCTCCAAATACTACGCTTCCTCGACCTGGTGCTTGTAGGAGCTCGTCCACATCCTCAAATGCAGGAGGGAGAGGGGGCACGGTGTCTGGGATCTTTAATTCATTTACCTATCCTGAATTTGAGAGGTTGCACAAATCTTAAGCATCTCCCTCAAAGCATTGGCGATCTCAAGTCACTGAAGAAGATAAACCTGTCAGGATGCTCAAGTCTCATTGAGTTACCTGAGGGCATTGGGGCCTTGGAACCTTTGCTTGTACTTATGGCCAATGAAACTGCATTAACTACCCTGCCGAAGACCACTTCAAACCTTAAGAAACTTAAAGTATTGTCTTTGCGCGGATGTGACAGATTGTTCACTCCGAAGAAATGCCCATCGGTGCTCAACTTCCTTCCTGCTTCCTTGAGAAGATTGGACCTGAGACACTGCAACATAACAGATTATATAATGCCTGGAGATTTGGGAAGCTTGCATTTCTTGTACATCTTGAAGTTATGTGGAAACAACTTTACATGCTTGCCAGAAAGCATCAGTTCCCTCCCGGCACTCGTTCAACTTTGGTTGAACAAGTGTGAAAAACTTCGAAAAATACCAGAGCTTCATTCAGGTGTAACAGCATTGAAGGCCAATAACTGCCTGTCACTGGAAACCATCAACTTGAGAAACTATCATGGAGCGGCAGGCTTGGAAGTTAAGGGTTGTCCAAACTTGAGAGAAATTGAGGGCTTCTACAGCTTGGAAACACTGGAACCTGAAACGTTTGAGGCTCTTAAAACTTGTGGCTTCTTTTCTCAGGGCTCAGTATCAGACATCCAAACCTACAAGGTTGACAGCCTGACAGATACGTACAGCATCAGCCCCCTTCAGGTAATATCCAACTGAAGCATTTCATGTTATAAGTGACCACTGTTCTTGAAATTTTGATGATATGTATCCATCCACCAATAGGGTCTGGCAGAAAGGGGTATATACAGCCTGTTCTTTCCAGCTGGCAATGAGATTCCGACGTGGTTCACCCATCAAGCAGAAGGTGACAGTATATCCTTTCGAGTACCTTGTTCACCAAGGGAAGGTTGCAAGATGAGTGGGATTGTTACGTGCGCCATTTACGCTTGGGAGCGCCCCAGCGAGTCATGCTTTTTCATGCCATACATCAGACTTATAAACAGAACAAAGATGCTTAATTGGGAGTACACTCCACATATTACCTTCTTCATGGATGAAATCCGGAGAGAAACCATGTGGCTATGCCACTGGATATTTGATAACACAGATTCAATCGTAGATGATATGGATGCAACAGGCATGGGCGTAACAGACCAAGGAGACAAGGTTGAGTTTTCTGTTGACATGGGGTATGGCATTAGAGTAAAGAAGTGCGCCATCCATCCACTCTACAACTTTACAAGTACTGATGCTGCTGTTGATGATGATGATGATGATGATGATAATGATAATCACAGCCATGATTGGACCCCGCTTTCGAAGCTCCTGACCAACATTTCCTCTTCGTCGTCCAAACATCGTAGACGGTTTTCGCAGTCCCGCCCTCGGTGGCTAACGATTGGGAGCTCTAAGAAGATGAGCGGGAAAATGTTCTTGGGTGAGCCGCGTAATGAAGACTATTCTGAGTAAGTTTATCTCTGTTCCTTATTCATATGTTCTGGAGAAACATGCTAAGTGGTGGTTTTGGTTAAGTAACAATGATAATGTGGTGTCTAAGTGTCTTCCTTCAAGTGTGTAATGTAAAGACAGTGCTTTTTGTGTACAGGTGGTCTGATCTAAGGTCGAAAAGAGTGATGGAGAGAACTGTTTTCCAATCTGCAAATGGAAAAGCTCTGGATTCGGACGAGGATGAAGATGAGCTGATGATTCGGGAGAAGATGCGTCTGAAGAAGAAGACATGGAATGGCTTGGCTATTGTGAGCGTGATGATGAAAGTGAAGAAGAAGATGATGATAATGAACTTTATGCCGTTTCTGAAGATGAAGAAACAGAGTAGTCCGCATCATCTGCGGATTAGTGTGTAAAAATGCTTAATATTTGGATTCAGAAAACATGAAGAAGATGAAGCCCACTTGGTTTCACTTTAGGCCCATCATAACACGTGCCAATGTTGTTGGCCCAAAAGGTCAAAACTCAAGGCTTTCACAATTGTGATCTACTAATCTGGAAAAAAATTATTTTCAGTAAAAAAATATTTTTCGTATAAAATTTTTGGCGTTCAGACGTACAAATTGTATGTAGTCTATACAAAGTGTATACATACTATATACACTCTATATAATGGTGTACAGTTTGTATTTTTGTCGTACACATTGTATTTTTTATGTACATGTTTTATGCAGTCCGTACAAAGTGTATGCAACTTTGTACGAGGGTTGTACACTCAATGTGTACAGTTTGTATTTTTGCGTTCACATTGCATTTTATGATGTACAATTTTTTTGGCGTTCAGACGTACAAGTTGTATGTAGTCTATGTGTATACATACTATATATACACCATGTATAATGGTGTACAGTCTGTATTTTTGTCTTACACATTGTATTTTTATGGTGTACATGTTGTATGTAGTCTGTACAAAGTGTATGCAAACTATGTACACTCTGTACAGGGGTTGCACACAATGTGTACAATCTGTATTTTTTTGTTCACATTGCATTTTATGATAATGTACAATTTATATGATGTATGTACGAAGTGTATACAAATTATGTACAATTTGTAGTATGATATATAGTTTATATTATAGTGTACACTTTGTACATAATTTATACAGATTGTATATACTCTATACGAGAGTTGTACATGAAGGATCGTAAAACTTGTATTATTGAGTATACGTAACTTTAATCTATGTAGAATTTGTAGACACTTGCACATCATATAATTTTGATTATTACATTGTGACATAGGAAAAGGCATAGAACTCTGTATGTAAACAACATTCACTTCCTGGTTCTAACTCCAAACAGAGTTTCAGCTCCATCGCCTCAATTCTATGGAGGGGGAGATTGGGAGGGTGAATCTTCAACTTAATTGAAGGAGATTGGGGGAAATCGTCATTCCGCTTCAAGTTGTCGGAAAGAAGGAGACGGGAAAACGAGGTGTGAGTCGGAAGCCATAACCGTCGTCGATGTGGTTCGAAGTCGACGTGGTGAATGGGGGGAGAAAGTACGGTGTTTCATGAAGAAGATGATGAACAAAATTTAATTCTAAGTTTGTCTCTATAAATATTAATCGTTAGATTTGGGCTTGATTATTTTATGGTTGGGATTTATTGCATCGGATACAGCAATTAATTTGCTGTCACCAGAATCAAAGTCGATGGAATGACGGTATTATTAACATAAATTGTTGAGTCAGTCGCCAACGAGGTATTATGCATCTAACAAATTAAAGCAATGTGTTTTGAAAACTTACACGTGAACAGGGGCGAAGCAAGGAATTTATCGTCAGGACCGCCAAGAATTAATAATTTAAATTGTTGATAGTAAAATATTAATTAGGAGAAAAAATTATTTTATTCTCACAAAATTCTATAATGTACGTAACTGAAATCACTCAAAATAAAATATAACCTAAAAACTATAACCGTTGTAGAAGAAAACTTGTGTATAGAAGAATTAAAATAATGCCAAACAAAACAAGTTCTTGAGCTATCCAACTATAACAACTTTTATATCTTAGTTCCCATTCCGCTTGTATTTTATTACTATTGTTTTTTAAACTTGTAAGCGTACCATATATATTTATTTACAGTTTCAAATTCTCGGGGACGTCGTGGCATCCCCAACTATAATGTAGTTGCGCCCCTACGCGTAAAACCATTTAAAATACAACATTTCAATTTTTGGCTGTATAATACTTCGTTGGCAGCTGACTCAACAATTTAGTGTGTTAATTATATAAAACATGTTGTATATAATATGTTATATATAACATTTGTAAAGAAAAGTATACATGGTATGTTACATTTTTCAATTGATATTGAATACGACAACGTTTTATCTTCGTTTCCAACCTTAAAATACAACCATCTTAGACTTGTTCGGTCGACGAGCTCTACCTTGGCTTCTCCATATAGCTCGGCTTCGCCATACTCTATGCTGGTTTCTTCCGCGCCAAAAACACCATGAACATCATGCTCACCAACGTGTTATATATTTAACGTCATTTATTATATTGACAAATATATAGCTACTACATTATAAAATTTTGTTATATATAGCATACTCATTCATCCCTACATCCGATACGAAATTTTGTTATCTATAACTAATTAATCAAAAGAAAACATGTTACATGACGTGCTAATGTATTATATAAAGCTTTCCTTGATGAAGCCCTAAAATGAAGTTGATGATGGTTTTTGAAGACACTAACACCACAATTTATTATGTGACTCGTCATATTCTTCGATGTCTCTCAAGTTAGAATTTGGTAAATCTCTCAGCTTGAGTTGACACTTAATACTTTTTTTCTGGCTATCTCCAACGGTAGCTATCTTAGACTAAAAAATTTTGTTTTATTGACGAGAACATAGTTACTTGATTATGAAATTTTATTATATATTAAATAAAAAATATTATATATAGCATACACATTCATCTACTAATATATAAGCATTTATAATTAACCTCCTCTTTATTCCTTCTATCTTTTACTTTTTTTTTATGAATTTCTCTCCTTGACTTTAACTAACTAACCAATAAATAAATAAAATTCATTTTCTTTCTCATTTATTTTTTAATATTTTCTTAGTAATTAATATATTTTTTTTTCAGTTAATACGACTTGAGAAGGAGAGAGATATGATAAAGAAGAAAAAAGGAAAATTTTAAAATAAAAAAAATAGTTAATATGATGTGACAGCCATGTCACATACCATGTAAAAATTTGGACACAGTCATCTAATTCCGTCAGGCGGCAATTTTTTCGGTGACAAAACCCAAGTTTTGTCACCTAGACAAAATTGAATCCAAGCCATCCATCTAATCTCTATTTATTACTGAAATATTTTTTTAATTATTATTTTGATTATCCTTCCATATTTTGTGCTTTCATTACCTTATCTACATTAATTTTTTATTTTACAATTAATGTAGATAATAACTTCCATATAACTCACCTTAAAACTCTTATTTATATATTTATACTAATTAAGGATTCCATAGCATCATATGTCTTATTCACAGAACATAAATACTAGTATTACAGTAACCAGCAAGACTAGTATTAACTCCTAGTGTATCCCCTTAAATCCTAGTATTACAGTTAGTAATCAAATAACCTAAATACTAGTAATACAGTTAAGCTGGAAATTGAACAAATCACATGTTTAAAAAACCACAAACTCATGAAATTGAACAAATCCAAATTAAAATTAAAACACACAATCCTAATTCCGTACTAGTATTATAATTAGTTATCAAGTAACCAAAATACTAGTATTAAAGTTAGTAGAATCAACTAACCTAAAATTACACCAATTGAAACAGAAAATTGAACAATTCCCAATTACAAAAATCCAAATTTCATGAAATTGAACAAATCCAAATTACAATTAAAACACAAAAATCATAATTCCATACTAGTATTACAGTTAGTATGAAACTATTTCATGGAGACAATAATATAATAATCCAGTATACTAGGATCTGAGCCATTGGATGGTAATTAAATGTGTAATTAAATGAGTCATTGAAAAAATGTAATTAAATGTAGCAAAAATATTATTTTATATTTACTAGTTATGAGTCATTAGATTAGGAGTTAATCTAAGGGTCCATATTAACTTTTGTCTAGGGGACAAAACTCTCATATTGTCTAAGGGTCCATATTAATATTCTTTCCTTTGTAAATCAATCTTTTGTAATCCTTTTCACATATAAATACATCATTTCCATGGCCAAGATTGGTATGTGAGATTTCTCCTACTCTTTATAATATCATAGCAATAAACCCTAAGTCACAATCATGGCTGCCAACTCCTCTTCATCTTCTTTACCCACCCTTCCCAACCCCTCTACCACATTCACAGTTAAACTCACCCCCAACAACTACCTCCTCCGGAAGCTCCAATTAGAGCCGTTCCTTACCGGTTACGACTTAATCTCGGACACATCAATGGATCCGATGAAGCTCCCTCTACTCTCACCGAAACTGGTGCCCCCAATCCGAAATACAAAGATTGGTACCGCCACGATCGCGGCCATTGCAGATAAACTATTTGATCGCGGCGGTACCAATCTTTGTATTTCGGATTGGGGGCACCAGCTTCGGGAGCTTCATCGGATCCATTGATGTGTCCGATCAAGTCGTAACCGGCAAGGAACGGCTTGAATTGAAGCTTCAGATGAGGTAGTTGTTGGGATGAGTTTAACTGTGAATGTGGTAAAGGGGTTGGGAAGGGTGGATAAAGAAGATGAAGAGTAGCATGCAGCATTCATTTCCAGATCTTTAATAGTGGAAGAAAGGTCGAAAAGTGTTACTCAATCGATTGAATGTCTTTGTGACTCGTTCCCTAACTGCATAAACCAGTAGACCAGATGTCAACTATTTTAGTCTCAACTCTTTGTCAAAATTAGTATAATGCTCTTTTGCCAATTGCCATTATATAACTAGAGCATCTTATTCTATATGTAGAGTACGAAAACTGAAGCTTCTGTGCTTTATATTTAGAATGTTCATAAAGCAGTCGGTCATTCAACAACAAACAAAACAATCACTTGCAGAAATCCGTATAGTTGCAATGTTATTGGTTTATTCTAATCAGTTACTAGATTATATTAAGTTTGTTAGAATAATTCTAGTATTTGGTTGTCAGATCATTCCAGTCAGTCACGAATTAATTAGTAAGTAGACTATAGAGGTATACCCTATTTTGGAAGAGTTTGTTTCTTATCAAGTGTTTCGACCAAAGCTGCATTAGATATACCAGGTAGTTTATGTGTAAAGTAAGCAGGATTGCTGGTCTAAAGTCGCAGCTCCGACAACGAAATAAGCATATCTTTCTCGGTCTTTTGGCTAAGATCGAGTGTAGCATCTATTCATATCAGTTTAATATTTGATATATGTAAGCCAATTGCTCACACGATATTAAATTAGTTTTTTTAGGTGGAGTTTTTCACTGCTAGAACTTGCTCCAGGGGATTTTCATGTGTTGCCCATGTTTTGCATTATTGCAAGGGCCTGACGCACCCCACCAATTTAAGTTCAAACAAATCTCTTTTTGCAAACATATCATGTACAATGTTTATTTGCAGTTTCAGTTACAGCTCAAAGAAACTCGACTGTTCTGTTTACATACAAGCTTAAATGGAAAAAGGGAGTTGAAAACTTAATTATGATATTTGGAAGTTGGAACGTTATATTTGGAAGTTGGAACGTTATACTAGATTGCAGGAAGGATGGTAAAGATGCATGAAGAGCATTGATGTTTGATGATTACAGAGTTTCGTAGCATCTGTTTGCATTTCATTTTAACTGTTTGTTGCTGAGGATTATGCATTTTCGCATCTGGTTACCTATTGGAGTTTCAGTTATAAACGATTTTTAGTGTTGGATTCAGAGACGGACTCAGACTCCTATTCCATTGCAGAGCAGCAGCAAGTCTGGAATTGGTTCAGGTTTGCGATATCGAATCGCCATCATTCACCTCCCAGATAGCGGTTTTGAGGTATAAAGTATAAACCTTTCTGGATTCTCCCTCTCTTTTCTTTCATAGTGGTGGAGAAAACATTAAGGGCAATCCCGGATTTGTAACATTGGCATAAATGTTGAAATAGTTTAGAAAAAGTGTTACTCGATTGAATCACGTTTTGAGGGGTTGGCGATATCGAATATTGTTGGTAGTTTTGATAGCTTGTCTGTTCTTTCATTTACTAAGGTAATGATGATAGTGATTCAAAGGCAGCTGAACCAAGAGACGATGAGATTGCAGGCAGAGACTCGAAGAGCTAGTTGTAGAACTCAGCAGAAAATCTCTTCAGATTCCAAACAGTAAAGGAACGAGTCCAAGTGGAATCCTCTGGATAGGATTAAATCCGTTGAGTTTGACCTCGAAAAGACAATGACACTGATCGTACTTAGATATGTCCTCCAGAAATCAAAACAGTTGAATAGTACTACTGGTTGGTGCTTATTTACTTAATATCACTGTCTTGTTAAGAATTTGGACAAGTTTTCAGGTTCCTCAGAATAGCAGAAGCAGTTCAACACCACATTGCGAAAAAGGAACACATCCTTACTATATATAATATTCGGGAGAAGATGGCATAACACGACCTTACTTCAACAGGATCTTTTCTATAGAATTGTACCTCTGTGTCCTTTAGCACTAAGGAGACAGCATGCAAACCCTTTTTTTTTTTTGCTCTGTGCTGTGATGGTTGTCTGTTCATGATCTTCCCCAGACTTGTTACTAACATGCTCTCTGTATTAAAGACAGTAGAAGCTGAACGGATCTCAGTTGATCATGTTGCACATCTTAATACCAATCATGGTGTGTCTGTTTCTGTGGATGGATCCGTCTGTTCATGTTCATGATTTTCTGGAGCAGACAGTTCCTGATTTCTAATTGCAGGTTCCATTTTCCTCGATCAATCATTGCAGGTTAGTCATTTGTGGCCATGGTTTGGAATTTGGCGAGACTATACTTTTGTATTTTGTAAGACAAGTTTAAATGACTCGAAAATGATAGACCTGCAAGTACCATTGCTTTTAAACCTTCATGAATTGTTCTTGGCAGTGACTGTGAGTGAGTTTTTAGACAAATTAAGGCACTGTATGTAGTAAATACAAAGGTACAAGTACAAACAGAAGACACAGTTGCATAAAGCTACATGCAACTCTAATCACAGCCTACGTTATAATACCACATTGGGAGGATTCGAAAATTCGGTGCAAGAAAAGAAGTATGAATAAGCATTGAGGTGCAACACAAAAACTTGCCTTAAACTAATGAGTAAGGAAAACAAAGCGAGTGGTGGGAACTGCTCGCCGCGCAATTAACAAAAACTTGTGATGCGCATGAATTTTTGGAGGGGTTATAGGCTGGCCGAGTGTTGATGCTGCTTACTTTGCGGGACTCTCTCGTGCGGGCCTCCCTACCCGTCCCCCAATCGTTCTAGTTCAATCTTTTTTTTACCTCTGGTGCATTTTCATAGCTAGGGTTCAAAATAGATTGAAATTAGAGTGACGATAATCAAGCCTAGATTATATTTTCCCCCCTGGTCAATGACTTTTCGATGCCAAGTTGATTGTACGAAGAGAATCGCTTCATCATCGATAGTGAATTTTAGAGTTTCTTGGCCAATTTCTACTTGTTCCATCGACATCCAGTAATCAAATTCCTACACCTTCGCCGCCAACTGGAATCTTCCAGAAACTCAATCTGAACACTTCTTCACTAGCTTCATATCAGCTCTGCTATGTACTTCCAAATCAACTTGTTCAGCTGTTTCCAGTCTCTTGGAATCACCACCAGCAAGTTGTATACCTTTTGCAAATGACTCGAGTGCTTCTTTCTCAAAAAAGGTAGTAGTTGATTACGCCAGTTTAAAAGAACAACTTTTAAAAGTTGGTTTTAAAGGAAAAATAAAAAAGAGGGATCAGATTGGTTAAGATGGGAGTGCCGACATTGTCGTAACCAGGCTTAGGCCTGGGCACCCTTCTCGCATATTTTTCAGCGAGAATTGACCATTCATCATACCCCATTTGCTGCCTGAAGGATCATGGTTTCGAATGTGCACTTCTGTTCTATATAGTCTTGGGGTCAACTCCTTTACGAATCAACTCTCGATGTGGTATTGCCATTCTATATATAAAAGGAGAAGGGGAGTTACTATTGAATGAATAGTATTTCCTTCCCTCCATTAAAGTATTTAAGACTTGGATCATAGATTTTTAAGAGTAGTCTTTTATGGGTCATCGTGTGTTGAGTGGGTTGTGAGTTATGAGGGTAACGTTTATGGGCTTGTAGCATTCTCATCTCCATAATTGACGTTCTATATATAAAGGGAGAAGGGGAGTTACTATTGAATGAATAGTATTTCCTTCCCTCCATTAAAGTATTTAAGACTTGGATCATAGATTTTTAAGAGTAGTCTTCTGTGGGTCATCTTGTGTTGGGTGGGTTGTGAGTTATGAGGGTAACGTTTATGGGCTTGTAGCATTCTCATCTCCATAATTGACGTTGCAAAAATAGCCTCGCCCCTCCTATCATTGTTCCACAATTATTTTTCTTGTGTGCTACGCATTATGTCAATTAATCAATCAACACTCTTATATTTCTTTGGTTCTTTCTCGGCTGCCCATTTCACAACCATCTCACTATGTGCTAATCAACACTCTTCTATGTCTTTTGGTTTTTTTCGGTTGCCCATTTCACTACCATCTCAAAATTTGACATCACTATTAATCAAAACTACCATTACTTGTCCTCTAAAATTTTCCGCTGCATCGCGCGGGTAATTCTAGTATTGCAAAAAGGATCTAAAGCTAAGTGATAAACAGAGTACAAAATTCCACCAATATTGTTCATTTGCCAGACAACAATAGAGGTAAATGATAAACAGAATTGCAAACTTCACAAGAGAACACAGCAAATTATCATTTTGCCAACTACCATAGTTTACAATATTACAGTGAACTGCAAGAAAACTCCCATATCATAGAATATTTAATATTCAATCCACACACCACATGTTCTCAGAGATGGGCAAACCCTGATTCATAGTCTGAACCAGTTACCACAGCATGATTCTCAAATACTCATAAACAGCATCAAGATAAACTCAAACCATTGTCAAACATAAGGAACCGCAATCCGCAGAGAATCACAAGAGTACATGTTTATTCATAGCCAAGGTTGCATGTCGAGCTTGTTGATGGGGAACGCCGGATAATATCCTGCATTTAAAAAACAGAGGAAGACAGAATGAGATAAGGACAAATATTTTGCCAAGTTTTGCTATTTGTTTTACAATAGAAACTTACACTGTCGGACGATCTTCCAGAGCTGGTTATCTCCTTTGTTCCACTGCCACAGCACAATGGTGGTACCGTCACGGACTCCACCTGACTTCTTGTCCCCGTGGAAAGCATCGACATTCAGCCGAATGTTGTTCACCATCCTAATGGTCCTGAAACCCTCCCCCATGTCCTTGCTCTGAGCCCACAGGACTGACTCGTCTAGCATATCTGGTTTATACGGTATCAGCTGAACCTGCACACAAAATTAGGACACCAAAGCATTTGATCAAGGACAACAAGTCTTTCGTGTCTCGTCATCATTCAATCATTAGACATGCCACAATGATGAAGGTGAACCACCAAGAGAACACTATAAAGCTCAGTGGATGTTTGGCATTAAAGGTGCTTGCAAGTTAAAAGGGCCTAGTGTCTTTCTGTCTAGTAATGCATTCCAAAAACAGACAACAAACTCAGTTCGAGTCGTGATTCGACGTGTCTCCAAGCTTGCAAGAAGAAAGCATGGTCCAAGGACCTAAGGGTAAATTCAGAGAATTGCTAACAATATCAAAATCATTGAATTGTCATATACTCTAACATCAGTGTGATAAGAAACCAACTTCATATCAACAACATCTGAAACTAGCATATCACAATCCACACTTCATTTCAAGTTTATCATATATATCCAATGAGTAATGTCTTACTGGGTGAGAGGCACCAACGGAGTGCTTCATAGCCTGACCAGTCGCCTTATTGACCAAAGCAAAGCAAGGACTCCCTTCCTCATCCTTCACTCGTGTGCTGTACCTCTCATCCTTGAACCAGCTCTGCAACCAGAAAAAAAAAACATCAAGATCTTTTCAGATCATACCATTACCAGTGAACAAAACTGAATCCTCAAACACACACACCTGGTAGGGATCATGAGGATCAGCTCTAGCCATCAACACTTTACCATCTCTAATAGTGAGATTGAAGTCAGGATTGGCCTTGCTGTACACCTTGTGAGTAGGCTTGCTAGCTAGGTCAAGCCCAGGGACAGGTCCAGAAGAATGATGAGTCGCACCACCCATGGGATCATGGGAGACATGCGTCACTTGTGAAGGATAAGTCTTAGGAGGATTGTGCCCAATTCCGCCATAGGAGGACTCCTGATGATGAGTCTGCTGCGGAGGGAAATTGGGAGTGGGATTATCATACCCACTTCCGCCGTAGGAGGACTCATGATGATGAGTCGGCTGCGGAGGAAAATTAGGATTAGGGTTATCATACCCACTTCCGCCATAGGAGGACTCGTGATGATGACTCTGTGGTGGAGGGAAATTGGGAGTGGGATTATCATACCCACTTCCGCCATAGGGTTGTGGCGGAACGTGGAAGACTTGGGTTTCCTCGCGGTAAGGTTTCGGCGGTGGCGGCGGTGCTTCGTAAAAGGGTTCCGACTGCGGAGGGGTCGGGTAGTGGTGGCCCGATCCGAACTCGTTGTGCGAGTAAGGAGCAGGCGGTTGCGGCGGGAAAGCGGCGGAACCCGGCGGCGGGTAGAAATTGCCTGATCGCCTCTCGTCTTCGTTGTCGGAGTCGTCTCGGCGGTTGTGATGGTGGCTGACGTGGTGGTGGTGGTGGCTTCCGGGGAACTCCATAGCTAAGATCCTTTTTTTTTTTTAACAAATAGCTAAGATCTTCGAAGGGAGAAATGTGAATGTTTTTTTTTGGGAGTGAGTGAGGAACGAACTAAGGGAAGATGAACAGCTGGTGTTATTGCTTATTATATATTCAATTTTTAATTGCTTTCCGGATTTTATTTAAGTTTTTTTAATTAGATTGGGGATTTTTATTATTACTTTAATGGGTTTGGTGATACGTGGAGGATAGTAGTTTTGACAAAAAAGAGGTCGGCAACTTCTCTAACCATATCAACACTAAAAATAAAAAATAAAAAAATATATATTAAAGAAAAATAGTATTTGTAAATAATAATTTTGGTACCTGAGATTAAAAAAATTGTACATAATCTTAATAATATTAATGATAGTATGGTATAATTGGTTTTGACACATAGGATAGAGCCTTTCTCACAAATTTCCACATCATCACTCAATTTTTAAATCAAAAATTCAATTATTTCTCTTTCTTTTCATTAAATGTTGAATGTAATTAAACATCATATGAATGAAATTTTAAGTAATTTTATGTTCAACTATATTATCTTAATGTAACTAATATATGAAAAAATAATTTTAAATTATAATATTTTATAAAAAAATTATTACATTTTCTTCTAAATACATAAATTTTATTAAAACACTTTCTTAATCACTTCAACAATAATCATTCAGTTTATTATAGCTACATACATATATTTATAAATTATAGACATGAAAAATAATAAACATAATATTTTGTCTTGAAAAATTAAATAGAAATAATTATTCAATAAAATGTAAATCAACTAGGTTAAATGATGATAATATGAACAAATAAGTATTAAATACTTGATAATAAAAATCATAGACACTTTTGGAGATATCAGTGGTGCATTCTTTCCCAATTTTAAATTATTTAATAAATCTATGGATCTCTAATTATTCAATCAATAAATCATCATACAAAAATTTCATTTGTTTATATTATTGGTTATAGGGATTTTGGTAATGAATCAAGTTCGATCATGTTGCATATTTGTAAGAATTATATTATGAAAGAAGTATATTTATAGAATTGGACTATGTTGATTTAACGAGTTAATAAGATTATATGAGTTATACATGTTGTGGGTTCAATTGAATTACCAATAGGTTGGACAGTGATTATCATGTACTTAAATATATTGTTTACTTTTGTCATGGTTGTCGTTGGATATTGAGGAGTTACACAAGCTAATTAGTCTCGAGTTGAGTTGAGTTTAATAGGGGACATGTTAGTCATGCAATGGCGGTTCTAGGGGGGAGCTGGGGGGAGCCATGGCGCCCCCTCCCTCGGTATTGAGTCTAATATTACATGTATTTTTTGGTATTTTCGAAATTTGGCACCGGGGTATTTGAAGTTCGCACTACAAAAAAAAGGTAGTTTAGCGTCGGTCAGACGCGCGTTATGGCGTCGGTCACCGACCGACGCTAAATTTAATAGCGTCGGTCGACAAAACCGACGCCAGATGTGGTGACGCTAATATTTAGCGTCGGTTTTAGGTCGACCGACGCTACGGCACAGACCGACCGACGCTAAATATGCGTTCACATCACAAAAAAAAAGCTGCAGATGCAGCTGCAGCTTTTTTCTTCTTCTTCCCTCCTTCTTCTTCCCTCCTTCTTCTCCTCCGTCTTGCATCTGCTTCTTCTTCTAGCCTCCTTCTTCTTCTTCTTCTTTTTTTTCTTCTTCTTCCCTCATTCTTCTTCTTTTTCTTCTTCTTCTTCCCTCCTTCTTCTTCTTAGGAAAAGGTGGAGCGGCGGCGGCGACAGTTTGGAAAAGGTGGAGCGGTGGCGGCGGCAGCTTTGGAATAGGTGGAGCGGCGGCGGCGGGTTCTTTGGAAGAGGTGGAGCGGCGGGGGCGGCGGCGGCGGCTTTGGAAGAGGTGGAGCGGCGGGGCGGCGGCGGCGGCGGCGGAATAGGTGGAGCGGCGGCGGCTGAAGAAAAAAGAAGAAGAGAGAAGAAGAAGAGAGGTTTGGGTTTAGGAGATGAAGAAGATGAAGAAGAAGAAGAGAGGTTTGGGTTTAGGAGATGAAGATTGAAGAAGAAGAAGAGAGGTTGGGAGTGGAAGAGAAGAAGGGAAAAGAGAAAGATAAGAGAGAAGAGAGGAGGCGGCTGGCATTCAGCTCATTAGGGTTAGAATTTAGCGTCGGTCGACCAAACGACCGACGCTAACACGCGAGATTCTATTTAGCGTCGGTCGACCGGTCGACCGACGCTATCCTCTTTCGTTTCAACCGATGCCAAAACGCTCTTTTTTTGTAGTGTCGGCTCCCCCACTATATTGTTTTGGTGAAATGTTGTCTTAAATTTTACGTAATAGTTACTCATAATTCACTTATAGTGTGTAATAATTAAATATTTGATCATAATATTATCCAAATTTGAAAAAAAATTTACCGGTGGCACATATAATTATTATTTTACTAATTAAGCAACTTATAACCAAAACATTTATTATGTATTTTTACTTAGTATTAGATGTATGAAAAATTTATACTATTATTCAAATTTGAAGAAAATTTTTTGCCGGTGGCACCAATTTTTGATTTCCAATTCGGCTCCCCCCATATACCAATCCTGGTTAAGCCATTGGTCACATGTAATTTAAATTATGGATTCATCCTATTGAAAGCTTATAAGGGTTGTTTGGCAATAAATTTTAATCACCTCGAGTAAGAATTGAGTAAAGATGATGGATATTGTAACACCCCAACCAGACAGAACATAATCAAATACAGCGGAACACTAACAAGGGTGTTACGATGCACGAATATCACAAGAAACTGATTTTTCGTCATAACTCAAGTAAATCTCTTTAAGAGTTTTAAAACAACTCGTAATGGTCTGAAAACTCATGTCTTCATTTAATCATGATCCAACAGAAGTTCCTCATGAACTCATAACAGAGGAGGAGTCACATGCTCCACAGATACCACAAGCATTTCACAGGAGTCACATGCTCCATAGATACTACAAACGTTTCACTTCTTCCACACAGTCCAACAAACATTTCTCATATACTTAGTCACACTGACATCATATGGTACCGAACAGGTTACAGAACATAGACATATACACAATATGTGACTAACCATGACATATGCATATGACAAGGTAGTATATCTCAAAACGTGTGAAAACTCAAAATCAGAGAACGAGGATCAAGACACATTCTTCCGATTCTACCTGGCCTCATCACCACGCTTGCCAACCCAAAAGGCTCTCCTAGGTGGCATGTAGCTCTTGTAGAATCAAGTGTACACCTGCACAGACTACTAACGGTCTAGGGGAAACAAATAAGGGTCAGTGCTACTTCACTGAGTGAGAGCCTTGAGCCCTGGGTCATACTAAGGTGCAAGCAAATCACATAACAAGTATGGCAACATGTATCACATAAGGTCACCCCTGTAACTCTAACTTGTTAGTCCATATTTTAATTGGGATCCCGGCTCACGTATGCTGGTAGACTCCCGGGCAGAACAGGCAGTACCCAACCGGTACTTCATAAACATACAGCTCTCCGCGGTAAGAGCCTCGAAAACCGTTCAGTCATTAGGCTCAACCGTCCTAATGACCTACTCCTAGCAGAATTGACCGTACATGGTTTTCTGCAACATAACACATGTAGTCTCCAGCATACGGGCCCTATCTACGTGATCAAGCAATTCCAGATTATTCTCCTTGAATCATCAATCTAAGTGAGTTGTTATCACAATCAGATCACAACAGAACACGAATATCATATCAGGTATAATATCAAGTAAGCAGAACGAGTACAATAACAGATTCATGTATACATATCAATAACAGCAATTCACATACGCCCCTAGGGTTGTAGGCCACTATCCTAACATGCATATAATTCTTAATAATTAAAAGACACATAAAGGAACGTCTAACCCGGTAGGATACGCAGGAGACCCTCACCGATTCTGAACGACGAAACTTCGATGCTATCTCCTTTGTCAGAACCCTACTTCAGAACGACCTCCGCACCCCGAACTATGTACGAATTCAGTTTCTTACTTGCCAGAATCTCACTTTCTATTCTTCACAGAAGCTTTTGCCCCTGTCTCTCTGTTTTTCCTCTTCAGACGCACTCCCCCTCTCCTCTCTATATTTTCTTACAGAAACATTCCTCTTTTCGTGAAAGGCTATTCCTCTCACCTTACAATATTTAAGCTTGGTCTTAAGAAACCAAATTACTTTCTTAAAGCTACATGGAATGATTGGGGGATATACACCCACCCACGTGATCATGTTTCCTTTTCTAAGATAAGTCTAATCTAATTATATCATGTTCAGCCAAAATATCCCTTCACCTATGTTACTTTATCATTAAGCAAACGTTGGCAAAAACATGAAACTATAACAAATCAAAGTTTCCACCTTTAGTCATACATGGCTGGTTGTTTACTTTTGGATGAAAACAAATATGCTTGTTTCTGTAGCTAAACACTTAATATTAGATAAATGACAATTGGTGTTATTCATCTATAGATAACAAGATGATTAGGTAGTAATCGAATCGATCAATATTTTTTCCTGGTTCGGTTAGAACGGGATGTTACAATTCCTCCCCTCTTAAAAGATTTCGTCCTCGAAATCTAAATTCTAACGTTCACCTCTAACAGTCTCATCACCCATCTAACCAATTATTGTTCTAGCACATAAGTGATTTCAAGCAAACAAGCATGTAACATGTCAGGTTTCAAATTTTAGATATACGATACCCAACTATGTGATCACATCAAGAGCACAATAATCATATCTCATAACAAAACATCAACCTGCTAAGTAAGCATCTACAAGCTCATGATACTTTTCTCTCATACTCATCTCTGTCTCCCACGCAGCAGACTCACTTTCATGATTTCTCCACACAACCTTCAACATTGGAATCTGCTTACTTCTCAAAGTTCTGACTTATGAGTCCACAAACTGAACTGGTACTTCCTGATAATTCAAATCCTCCTCCGACTCTACCTCAACAGGTTGATGATATGGGTAGGATACACTTAGTACTTTCTAGGCATACTCACATGAAACGCATTATGAATGTGTCTAGGTTGCTGAGCAAAACTAGAACGTAAGCCGCCGGTCTCGCCTTACCAATGATATCATATGGTCCAATATACCTTGGAGCTAACTTTCCCTTCTTCCCAAATCTCGTTATACCTTTCCAAGGAGATACCTTAAGAAAGTCCTTTTCACCAATCTCACCACTTACATCTCGAGCTCGACCGTCTGCATACTACTTATGGCGATCTTGAGGTACTCTGAGTCTTTCACGAAAAATTTTCACTCTGTCAGATGTTTCTTGGACCAACCCAGAGCAATTCACCACGTGGAAAACTTAATTTTTCATTCGAGAAAACTAAAAGGGAAGGTGCTATCATTGAGCCTTGCCCACTTGGAAATGTCGGCAAGTACGGGTAAACAGGTGTGTATTACAAGATCGTCTTAAATTCGTTAGTTAAAGTATCGATACATTCTATTGGCATCTCTTGGTTCACCTGTCATCCGCAGGGATTTTGAGAAACTGAATTCTTACCAACTAGCCAGAGATTAGAGAACGTATGCACCGTCTGAGACCATACATGCTTAGGTCCCAGGCAAAAACCCCAAGAAAGAGAATAAGGGTACAATCATGAATTTGAGGAAATACTAAGGCATGCGGGATGGGTCTTCTGTTCGATTCCGCCAAATTATTTCTTCTGGAAGATTTTCTTGACGCCTTCGTCGGTTTATATGTTTGCATATCTTTAGGATGAAGGTGATAGCCACGAAGAGAAGAATGACTATCAGAAGGACGAAATTTATCCCACACAAGGTTTCCGTTTCATAAGAGCTAGCCATCTTTCTTTAGAGAATGACTTAAAGGAAGGGGGTGGATTTAAAGAGGAAGAGGTTACGGTTAGCTTGCCCAAAAAGCCGCGTTCAGACTCGTAAGTCAAAAGTAAAAAGAACGACTTGACAACACATGCTTAGTGCTTTAGCGGTGCCTCAAAAGTAGAGCTGATGCGGTGGCCGGTTCTTAGCCGCCCACGCGTCCTCACCGAAAGCGAGAGGTTTCTCAGCCGTCCATGTGTCTTTCGCCGAAAGCGAGAGGTTTACATAGGTTTCGTATCAGAGATCAATGTTCCTTCGCTTGGGTATTTAACCCGGATGAAGCTTGGTTCCGAGTGTCACTCGCAAGGTATACTGAAGGGATTCTGTCAATACTTACGGAAGGTTCGAATGGAAGGTAAAAATGCAGGAGCGATTCCATTCCTCAACCTTTTTCCCTCCACCGAGAGTCCACCAGTCCCTTCTGGTAATCCTTTCTTGACCGATTTCTGTCCCTTTTGTGATTCTATTAAAATGGAATGGACACTAGATAGTAGCTGCCCTAATCACATGACTCCGAATGAAAATTCCTTCGTTTCTCTAGATCGTAGCTTTCGCCAACTCGTTTCCTTTGGAAAGGGTTTCAAGGCAAAATCCAAAGGGAAAGGTGCCATCAGGTTGGGTCCCTTAATTATACCGGACGTGTTACTGATGCCTAGCATGGTCGGTAGTTTCATTAGCATGAGCCAGCTTATGAAACTGAATTTTGCCTTCCTTTTTAAGGGAGGGTGGTGTACCGTTTTTGATCAGTTCGGAAACCCTTTTCTCTCTGTACCAAAAGTTGGCAGGTGCTTTCCGCTTAACATGGCTCATGTTACGCAGACAGGAGTGGCCATCAGAGGAAAACCAGACCAAGCGGAAACAGTCAAGATTTGCTGCGGAAAGAAACGGATTAAAGACGGAATGCAAGAAGCGGCCAGTAAGATACTGGAGGCCGACAAGGGGAAGAAGCGAGAGCGTCCGATCGAGTTAGTGGATCTTTCACGGAGTTAGTTTGAAGACACGGCCTGAATGGCGTTTTGTATGACCAGTTCATGTACCCAGTACCTTCTTAATAATAATAATTTCTACTTCTCTTCCACCTCTAAGTATTCAAATCAGTTATTCCATTAACTCAAAACGCAAAATCATGACTCAAAACATGAGTTACCACAACAACAGTTGTACGAAGCTAAGTGGTCTACTCATCATGCAAGTTCTTGCGATCGAGTTCCTGACGTCGTTCCTTCGGCTGTCTCTAACATCAGCTTCCAGATAACGAAAATTTGACCACACAAGAGGATCAAAGCAAAGATTATCAACCCTACGTTACTCTCATCGCCATCCTCTTGATAGCTCATTTTCGGAATTGAGAGAGTTTACTAATCAATGGAGAGAAATGAAAGAGAGATGGTGATGGTGGTCAAGTTTTCAAAACTTGATCTTTATGGAAGCCAATTTCGAAAGGAAAGCGGTCACAATAATTGTGACACCATCCACTCACTCATGTCGGCACGTGAGGACAAGAGAGGTGGCCAATAAGTCAAAGGCTAGGAAAATAGGGTTCGTCCCTTTAAATAGACGGTACCGAAATGCCTCGGATAACAGAGTAGAGGTCGGAAAAGAAATACCTCATTCATCTCTTTTATATCCACGAAATGGCTACGATTCCCGTTTGCCAGTGCGGGGAAGCCACGATTGTAACCACATCCTGGACGGAAGAAAATCCAGGGCGAAGGTTCCTTAGCTGCAAAAGACGTCGCTCGGTAAGTCAAAAATGCTTCTCGAGTTTCGACTATCCTTTCAATTAACCAGAAACTCATCTATCCCCTTGATCTGTGACAGAGGATGAACAGCTATTGCAATTACTTTGCATGGTTTGATTCCCCGATGCAACCTCGAGCCAAAGTCGTAATCAACGGGCTCTTACAAAAATTAAACATCTACGAGCGTACCTTCGGAAGTGAAAGACAAGCAATTTCAGGGGAGACCACTCCCGATACTGCTACATCATCTGCATCTTCTGTTAGGAACAAGGCTAATAATGGTTTTTGTAACATAAAAGTTACCTACCAGACTTTCTTAGCAGTCCTTGCCTTTGTTTGTATCCTTATCGGAACTCTTATCGTTCACGTGTTAAGCAAGTAACTTCTTGCTTTTATCCGTGGAGGTTTCTATGCTTTTCCTTTTAAAATCATAGGAATGGCTTCCGCATCAGATCGATTTTTTTTCAGCGTTTCTTGGTAACCCGACGCTATAACATATGAATCCTCAGCATCTTGAGACATGGACTCCCACCGAGTCCTCGCGTGCCCTCGAGGCAGGAAAACAGAGTAGCGTAGTCGCTCATCCGGTGTAGGTTCAGATGACTATACACCATTCTCATATCACGAAGCCAATCAACGGCTGCTTGAAAATCTGAGCTTTCTCCCTCAAAAGGGACTCCACCTAACTTTTTCATCTTATCATAATCTAATACTGCAGGTGGCGGTTCAACGGAACATCGTCACCTTGCACAGAATTCCCGTGTACACTTGCAGGAAGAATGGTCTTTTAATGATCCTCTTTCAGAAAACATTCAATAATCAGAAATCTTCTTTTTCACTTTAAAAAGGTTTTCAAAAATCATTTTCAAATCATGATGCCCATGTACAACTGACAATGCATCACACAAGACATGACCGCTCGATCGCCAGTGCAAGTACCGGCATGGAATACCTCCCCTCTTTTGGGGTTCGCGACGCCCCAAGAGAAGAAGGTAGCATACCTATAATGCAGAAGACAACCAGCTCTGATACCAACTTGTAACACCCCAACCAGACAGAACATAATCAAATACAGTGGAACACTAACAAGGGTGTTACGATGCACGAATATCACAAGAAACTGATTTTTCGTCATAACTCAAGTAAATTCTTTAAGAGTTTTAAAACAACTCGTAATGGTCTGGAAACTCATGTCTTCATTTAATCATGATCCAACAGAAGTTCCTCATGAACTCATAACAGAGGAGGAGTCACATGCTCCACAGATACCACAAGCGTTTCACAGGAGTCACATGCTCCACAGATACTACAAGCGTTTCACTTCTTCCACACAGTCCAACAAGCATTTCTCATATACTTAGTCACACTGACATCATATGGTACCGAACAGGTTACAGAACATAGACATATACACAATATGTGACTAACCATGACATATGCATATGACAAGGTAGTATATCTCAAAACGTGTGAAAACTCAAAATCAGAGAACGAGGATCAAGACACATTCTTCCGATTCTACCTGGCCTCATCACCACGCTTGCCAACCCAAAAGGCTCTCCTAGGTGGCATGTAGCTCTTGTAGAATCAAGTGTACACCTGCACAGACTACTAACGGTCTGGGGGAAACAAATAAGGGTCAGTGCTACTTCACTGAGTGAGAGCCTTGAGCCCTGGGTCATACTAAGGTGCAAGCAAATCACATAACAAGTATGGCAACATGTATCACATAAGGTCACCCTGTAACTCTAACTTGTTAGTCCATATTTTAATTGGGATCCCGGCTCACGTATGCTGGTAGACTTCCGGGCAGAACAGGCAGTACCCAACCGGTACTTCATAAACATACAGCTCTCCGCGGTAAGAGCCTCGAAAACCGTTCAGTCATTAGGCTCAACCGTCCTAATGACCTACTCCTAGCAGAATTGACCGTACATGGTTTTCTGCAACATAACACATGTAGTCTCCAGCATACGGGCCCTATCTACGTGATCAAGCAATTCCAGATTATTCTCCTTGAATCATCAATCTAAGTGAGTTGTTATCACAATCAGATCACAACAGAACACGAATATCATATCAGGTATAATATCAAGTAAGCAGAACGAGTACAATAACAGATTCATGTATACATATCAATAACAGCAATTCACATACGGCCCTAGGGTTGTAGGCCACTATCCTAACATGCATATAATTCTTAATAATTAAAAGACACATAAAGGAACGTCTAACCCGGTAGGATACGCAGGAGACCCTTACCGATTCTGAACGACGAAACTTCGATGCTATCTCCTTTGTCAGAACCTACTTCAGAACGACCTCCGCACCCCGAACTATGTACGAATTCAGTTTCTTACTTGCCAGAATCTCACTTTCTATTCTTCACAGAAGCTTTTGCCCTGTCTCTCTGTTTTTCCTCTTCAGACGCACTCCCCCTTCCTCTCTATATTTTCTTACAAAAACATCCCTCTTTTCGTGAAAGGCTATTCCTCTCACCTTACAATATTTAAGCTTGGTCTAAAGAAACCAAATTACTTTCTTAAAGCTACATGGAATGATTGGGGGATATACACCCACCCACGTGATCATGTTTCCTTTTCTAAGATAAGTCCTAATCTAATTATATCATGTTCAGCCAAAATATCCCTTCACCTATGTTACTTTATCATTAAGCAAACGTTGGCAAAAACATGAAACTATAACAAATCAAAGTTTCCCCTTTAGTCATACATGGCTGGTTGTTTACTTTTGGATGAAAACAAATATGCTTGTTTCTGTAGCTAAACACTTAATATTAGATAAATGACAATTGGTGTTATTCATCTATAGATAACAAGATGATTAGGTAGTAATCGAATCGATCAATATTTTTTCCTGGTTCGGTTAGAACGGGATGTTACAAATATATTTAAGAAAATTATATTAAAATTGTAGAAAATTAGAGTTAATCAGGGTCAAGACACTTAATTGGGTTGAAGGCCTCGAGTAACCCGTAATACTTGGGGAAACATGCATAATATTAATTGTTCGTGCTTGATGTTCCAACCTATGATTTTGATGACATGTGTTGATTGCCTAAAGCGATCGATGGTGTCTGACAAAGGAAAAATAATTTCACTGGAAAAATGTTGGAGATTTTCATGGCATGGCGACAAGAAGCTGTTTGGTTTAAGACAAGGATATGATTTTGAATATGGATATATGATTCTCATCCTACACTGATTTTTTGGTTCGCGACACATCTGTGAATTTTTATTTAAATATGTATATATTTCTTTTCGATTAAATTTAAATAATTATTCGTACCATTCCTCACACCTAAATCTAATAGCTTCCAAGAAATACAAATATTATATGACTACTATTGTATCATAAAATTCCCGACCAACAGGTCGGGTTCAAAACTAGTAATGTTATTAGGGTAACAAGTAACAACAGAGTGTTGTCAATCCGTTTACTGATTGCTTAATCAGCCCCTAATGTGTTTGTTTATTTTTTAAGGATAATAACCAGTGTTTCAATGCCAGATCGGGCTGGCCGGTTCAACCGGTCTGACCGGAGCCGGTCCCCCGGCACCGATTAATTCCGGTTCAATCCCGGTTCGACCCCGATTTTCCCATTAAACCTTTGAACCATTGATCTTGCCGGCTCGACCCCCGGTCCAGTTCTGAAAACCTTGATAATAACACTTTACCCTCTCTACTTTGGTCAATTTAATAAATAGCTCCTATACTATAGATCGATATTTTTATCCCTACTTTAGCCACTTTGAATTTTGGGTCATTCCATTCGAACTATTGTCTTCATGACGTTAATTGATGCACATTTAGTGCACCACGTTAGCTCTAATAGTCATGTATTAGCTTACTAAGTATTTTTTAATTCAGAATATGAGTATATATAATATAATTACATAAGATGAAAACAACGAATAAAACATCTGATTCTAATACCTTTCGTATTTCACCATACTCTTCGCGATACCTCCTCAATTTATCTCCCTGACCAACTCTTAGTGTTCTACCTCTGATATCTCTCTTCATCGGTGTGCATATGTGTCCAAATTTAACACCATGAAGACGATAGTTGAAATGGACGGACCCAAAATACAAAGTGATCAAAATAAAAGGAAAGAAAATAGCGGTTTATAGTATAGGGGACTATTTGCTAAGTTGGTAAAGTATAGGGGGCCAAAGCGCTATTTTCCCCTTTTAATTGCGTTCATACTAAAAAGCCAAGGTCAAATATATTATTCTGTTTGCATTGAACTCGGTTCGTCCAGGTGTCAGATCGGTTTCACCAGCAGAATCCCACCTCAACCACCAGATTAAGACAGCCAAAATTTGGATGATATAAATGAGATATTTGTTAGTTTTAATGACTCGACTGTAAAATTATATAATATCATGGTTCTTCGGAGAATGTTGTTCAGTGTTTTTTTTTTTTACAATTAAAATATCCTATTTTATTCCTCCACAATTGGTACAAGCACCTTACAACACATTTGAGGACAAAATAATTGATAACCAGTTGTGAGTCGCTTCTAGTTGATTTAGCCATCGAATCCGCAATTGAGTTAAGTCTTCTTGGAATGAAAGTCAGGAAATACGATTGTGAGCTAGGAGGATATCCTTCATGAGTAGTAGACAAGAATAGCACTCTCAAGGCCGCTACGCACGATCTTTTCCAGAAGTCAGCATTATTGTGACCCACTTTATCGTCCTGGAAGTGCATATTGGTTGATCTGAGAATATGATAAGCTGATTTGACGGAGAAATTCCCTCTTTAGTCGAAGTGCCAAATTCATTGATCCTCTTCCTGCCCAATTGGAATCTTTAGTTGTCCAGTGACTGAGTTTTAAAATATGTGAAATTTATTCATACTTTAAAAGTGCATGAATGCAAATTTGAGAAGTCATTTTTTTACAATGTGGTTTATGGGACTGCTCAAGCTAATGTGAAAACAATGATATGTGTTCACATTTTTTTTTTTTTGGTTGAATCTCATTAATGGGTAATCAAACAAATGGACTTTGAAGTCAGCTCGGAGGTGTTGCCCCTTCCGTAGATGACGTAAAAGAACATGATCGCCTAGTTAAAGTGTGAGCAACCATATTACCACTCCTCCTAACATAAACAACTGAAAAATAAACATGGGTTTGTAAGAGCTCCTGAAGTACAAGGAAGATAAGCTATGAATTTAGGAACATTGCTTTTTTTTGTTCTTCCAAATTCCGAAATGGCACACCAAATGAAGTACAAGGAAGATATGATGTGAAGATTCAACCTTACTTGTACATTTGCAATATTTATTATTTATAACTATTCGTTTTTATCATATTAGTTTTTAGGGAATATAGGACTTTCGGGTCGTTTGGTTTTTTGAATTAAAAGTACATGATTTTGAAATCAACTTATTTATTAAATTTCACCGTCTGGTTGTTGTCATATTAATTCACGTGGAGAAAAGCAGAGAACGTAAAATTTTCAATTTCGTCATTAGGTCATTGTCTTTTGTGAATATGGTTTGATACAACTACAATGAGATTTTATTATGAGAAGGTTGTTGCTTCAAAATCCAGAATCATGAGGAGAAAAATCGTCAAAATTGAATAGGAGGAAGACTTCAATTCATTCATTATCAAATCACCCAAAACTCAACTAAAAGTTGAGTTTTGAAATCTGCCATTTTGTATCTCCAAATCAGTTATTTTGTGAAATCATTTTTCTGAGAAAAAACAAGGGTTTCATATAAATATGAATCATCTAAATCACACTTCCAAATCACATATTCCGAACAACCTCTTTATTGTTTTTTACTTTTTCAACTTAACAAATAGCATCATACACTATAAATCACTTTTTTTTATTTGTTACTTTTCAACCATTTTGCTTTTTGGGTCATTTCATCTCAATTTGTGTCTTCTTGATGTTAAATCTAGATGCATTTACACTTCATATCAGCAACTACTTCCATAGTTTACTGAGTAAGCATTAGGGGAGGTAAATTGGTGAGGAATCGCGAAAAATACTGGTAAAATATGAAGGGTTTAAACCGCCCATTTTATCTCTCGATTTTGTCATATCCAACTATATATATTTATATCCCCAGTTAAAAAACCCTTACTCGACGTAAACACAGATATTATAGTTGAAGTGGTGTGTTGAATGTGCATCAATTAACATTAAGAAGACTAAAGTTGGGAAGAAAGGATCAAAAAGGGAAAAGTAGTTGAAGTAAAAGAAGGTAAAAGAACGATTATTAATACAATAGACTATTGGTTAAATTGACAAAGTAGAGGACAAAATGCTATTTTCAACAAGTTTACAGTTGCACTGATACTTTTTACAGTAAAGAATCTAATAATTTATTAAAATCATGTTGATTATTAGTTTTCTTAACAAAAAAATTCGTGGTCGGCAGGATTCGAACCTGCGCGGGCAAAGCCCACATGATTTCTAGTCATGCCCGATAACCACTCCGGCACAACCACCATTTTCATTATTAGTTGTATACTTGTATATACAATTTTTATCTTTCTTGCAACTCCTTAAATTAAATAGATTTTAGTCAAAATTACATATTAGACAACTATACTTTTTTTTAGGGTTGTGATTGTTAAACATAATAAAAGTGTATCTCCCAAATTTGTTTGGGCGTGGAGTAAGGTTAACTCCGAACCACGTAAAATACTCCGTGTCTTTTACGTTTCTGCTTTCGCCATTCATTGCTCAACGTCGTTCTTTCGTCGTCGTCGCTCATTTTCATTTAATCGCCAGTTCACCCAATTGATGTTAACGGACTGATTCTATTACTCTTCACTCAACAAGCTTAAGTCACCCAGTTGACTAAGCCCAGATAGAAAGACCCATTTTTTCTACTCCATTTAGTGTTCGTCTTGACAAGATCGTTATCGATCTCAAATTAGAGCAACGATCACCAATTTCTCTCAACTCAATCCTGTCATTCAATTCTTTCTTCAATCAAAAATTTCTTAAAATCTATGGTTTCAATACTATCATTTTTTCATAATGTTACAGTTGATGACCAGTGAGAGCCTTCTTCCTTTTGTCTATATGGTGGGTTTAGTCATTCATTAAAAGCAAATTGACAATTTGCTCAAATAAATTAGGCACCCAACTCCCTATTTTCACACTTTGACAATTTGATACTTATAATTGTATAATGTTTAGTTAAATTAAATAAATTGCATGGGGGAATTCCTCCATGCATGAGTCCCACAAGGACTCTGTCTCTTCCTGTATTGTTTATCTATACGGCTTCCAGCTCACGTGCTTGACCTCCAAGTTTTAGCCTACTTCCCTCGATATCTAAAGAACAAAGAAATAGAGAGAGACAAACAAAGGAAGGTTCGACTTCAACAACCATGACGCTTCAATTGCCATTCATTCTTAACGTGGTCGTCTCTACTCTTAGTTCCTAAGCTTAAATAAGTTTCACAAACAGTTAACCAATTGCCCTGAAACATTCACTATACTACAATACTGCTGAGAACCAACCAGCCCTAAGGGCCTAAACCACCTAATAAATACAAAATGGATCTCAACAGTGCATATCAGTAGTCAGTAGACTAACTAAGCTAAGGCTGGGCACAGACTTACTGAGACGACAACCTCTTCTTTGAGATATCTTCTAGCAACAACTTTGACTCAGCAGCATAATCAACTGGGTTAACTGCCTTTGCTATTATCCTCTGCCTCTTCTCATGTTTGTACTCATACTGTGTTACGCTGATCCTGAACAAGTACTGATTCCATGTTGCTGCTTTCAGCTTTGCTTCGTATGAACTCCCATTATTCTGTGTACAAACCATTAACATCTGTTACAGGCTGCACTTGTTCAATTCTATCATTCAGTGGAGTGTTGTTATTCTTATATACCCTGATTGCATTTTCTCAAGTTCATCAACAGTACAACCCAGAATCTGCTCTGCTTCTTCAGTGAAGGAAGAAATAAATCCTTCACCGCTCATATCACGGACTTTGACCACCAATATGTACCTGCATATGGTACAAAAATGATCAGGTTAACAACATCAAAATCGTAGATGCAATGTGGGTTTTCATATCTGGCACTACAAGCTAACCTTAAGATGTATTCGAAATCGTTCCTCTGGCATCCTTCACACCAGTATCCACCACTTGAGCAATCAGTCAATTTCTTGTTGCAAGTCTTGCATGCTTGGTACCACATGGTCTGACCTGGGTCGATAAAAATTATACTCGCTCTAATGGTGAAAAATGCAGGCTGCCAAAGCAAGAGAGAAAGGTACAAAATTGAGTAATAGTTAGCCTCTCCAAGTTATTCAGAGAAAATGAACGAGAACTTGTGACGATATCAGTTACTCAAACTATAACGCTATATTGATATACCTTATCGTCACCTAATGATTTGTCCTTAACTATACGAGACAACGGAACTCGGTCAGCATACATGAACCTTACCCCACTCTTTATTGAGGGGCTCATTCCAGAACCAATAGGAGCCATCAAACTGTGTTTGCCATCAGAATCATACCTAATCAAGAAAAGAGTAAATCTCAATAAAGAAGAGCAAGAATGAAAGTGTAGGTAAGCTGGGAAAAGCTATGCAAAGTAGAGTTACCATGATCTTAGTTGTTTTGATTCTGGAATGTCAGGGTTGACTTGCAACATGGTTTTCCCTACGGTGGACAAAGTTACTCCTGAAATTGAGAATACAAGTTAGTGTTCCATCTCACACATAAAGATGCAGCGTGTAATAATAGATTGCCGAATAGTTGCAGCTTGCAAACTCTAGTTACCTTGAAAGTCTCCAACTTTGAGAGCTTTAATAGCAACGACAGGTGACTTGTCAGCCATGTCAAGCAATTCCTGGCCAGTAGTAGTAGCAAGCTCATTCCACAACGAGACAATAACAGTCTTCTTGCTGCATTACCAATCGTTTCAGTAACACAATAACAAAAACATACAAAATTAATTACCAGAGTCAGAAGTTAAGCTCAAATAACTCACCTCTCGTCTGCAATAACAACATCACGCTTTGGAATAGGCTCATTATCACTTTTCCTTCTAATACTCAATGTAGGAGACACACTTTGAACAACTCCAATGACATCTGATAAAATTGAAGTTGCAAAACTACTGTCAAGAAAATCAAACAACCAATAATGTTTTTCCTTAAAGTAAAAAATGTAAGAGATGCTCACCAACAAGTTCTTTGGAATTAACATAGGGACCCAAGTGATCAATCGGGACAAAATTAAACTTCGTCTCAGGGATCTTAACTGCTTCACTGACTACCTCTTCAACTTCAGAGCTCTCATTCAAAGTCATCTCATAATCATTTTCAACTGTATTATACCGTTTGTTAGCAACTCGAAGAGATCCTCTAGAAATGTAATAAACCTTTCCTAGCTGGAACCTCTCGTAGAACTCCTTTGCAGCTTCATTGAACATTGTTGCTTGTATCTGGGTACCCTGCTTAGACAGACAGAACCCATTACTTTAATATCTACTTCACAAAACTAAGTATTCATCTGTAAAGAAAAGAAAAGAAAAACACAACTTACATCTTCATCTGTTAACTCCACATTGAAAAGGCATCCTTCACCTCTCATGTTCTTATAATTGCGGATAGTGCCTTTGCTTGTAACCCTAACCTTGATGGTCCAGTTCCCTTGATAAGGATTCAAAGAGACAAGAGGGTGAACCCTGCGAGTCATAGCCATTCGAGCTGTAGGAGCCATACTGCAACAAATATCAGTGGAAGTTAAAGATGTTGTACTATTTCAAACTAACTAAACAGGAAAGAAAGAAGCAAAAGAGAACTCACTTTCCCCTTTGTTCATTTACAGTCTGAGAAGCTGACTTTGAAAGAGTATCCTGCTTAGGCTTCAAAACAAACCCAGTCGCTTCATTTTCAAGCTTTGGCTTCTGTACAATCCCTGCAGGTTGTTGAGGCCCATTTTTTATCTCAGACTCAAGCGCAGGAGAAACCACTTCACAGCTCGTGACAATCATGTATCTGCATACAGAACCAAAAGCAGTACCCGTAATCAAACCCAGAGTAAAAAAAAACAAACCCTAATCAGAGAATAAAGAGGATGTCCCTATTTTCTTACTTCTCAGCCTTGTTTGGAATCTCGTTTATGGTGTAGTCAAGAATCCGGACGAGACCGAGATTCTGAACAGTTCCAGAAATTATCTCAGGGGTCATCCACGAGTTGAAAAGTGACCTCAGCTTCATATTTCCATCATTAGCATCGAAGCTGGAAAAACGAACCCACACAGCAGTCATCCAATAAGCTCAACTGAAACCATTACAGAAAGGTCTGCAGCAGACCTAACCAAAAGTCTAAAACCCTAAAAAAACACTTTTGAATCAAGCCCTAAAACATCAAAAAACGATAACCCATATCCAGTATATCTCATTTCAGTAAAAAAAAAAAAATTCAGGAATGAGAGTAAGAAACTGAGAGATGTACCCGTAAGCTTTGCCTTTAGGCTGGAGATTGGTGACCTGAACAACGATCTCAGGGAGATCAGAAGGGGAATCGGGCTTCGGAATAGAAAGAAGAGTGGAAATGGCATCTGGGGTAGCTGATTTTGCCATGCTTTTCTTCAGTTTGGCTTCCGATGTAGGAGAAAGTTGAGGAAGAAGGAGAAGATGGTGTAGTGAGGAAGGAAAGCAGAGAGACGGAGGGAAACGCCCTTTTTTATTAGTTCAAAAAATCAAAATTAGGGATTTTGGCGCCAGATTGGAAGTAGCGGGAGAGTACGGCTTATGTGGGCTTTCAGCGGTAAAATGCAAAAATGAGGGTTATTTGCTTACTTGGGCTTTTTATTCTTTTCATCAATTTTGATCAAAAGAGAGTTTGTCAAGTTTGCTTAAAATTATATGATTGGGAGTTCTATGACTTGTTCCAATTTATGTCATGTGTTGCGAGGTATGACTCTCTCTCCATTAGAAAGAGATTAGGAGAAGTGCTTCATGTGGGTAATACCTCTCAAATTATGATTATGGCATCCAACACCACCATGATGTTGGGGTTGGCAAGGACAAGATCAATATGGCAAAGATAGTTCCAGTAAAGTCTTATGTGTGTAGCTATTTATTCAAATTTGAGAGTAGGAAAGACCCAATCGTGTGACGATCTGATCGAGGAGGTACCCGTTTCACATGACAAAGGAAAACTTGATATTTGACCAATTTTACAAGGATGGTCAATCCAAGCTCTACAAGGGACATAACCTCTAAGCACATGACAAACATGTCTAGTTTACTAATTCGTGTTTTTTTTTTTTTTTGAAATGTTTTATAGGATGTCATCGTGAAGAGATGTATCAAGTTCCATAAGCTAAGGAAAGATTCCATGATGACGGATAATTATCCTTTACACACCATAATTGGTGTCAACATTATCAACCATGACTTCTCCAAAGTTGAGATGTCATGTTTCAAGTTGGACATAACACCGCCTCAGGAGGTTGTTGTCAAGTCTAGACCACCCCAACTTCACTCTTGATTAGGAGGAGAAGAATCGTGTGCCCCATTGTAATATGAGCCTCAACTTCAACGCGAGACGAGGTCGAATAAGACAGTTATCATATGTTTGGATGATATAAGTAGTAAAATATAGCGGATGGTATCAAGAATAACCAAAATCTAAGGGTAAATAAATGTGTTAAACCATTATGAGTTAACTGAAATGTAAACCTTTGACTTTTTTCACTTCAATCCAAGAATTTGACATCACAGATTCTTTGCACCATACAGGACTTATGTGCTGAAGCCATCTTTGCCAAAAGAGGAAATTGAGAGTGAAAGATTGGTGAGCACCAAAGTATGAGCTGCTATGCATTAATTTATATAGTCATAAAGCCAAGACTCAATTGATCACGATTAAAAGCAATGCACTCTAGGCGCTGCATGCGCTCCAGCTGTTACATCAAATCCCAGAATACAGGGGGCCTTATGGATGCAATGAACCTGGCTGGCTGAGCTTATAATTTGCTACTTGTTTTGGGTAGAAATCAGTCTCCATTGAAACATCGTTTAATGGGTTGCATGGGCAGCTACTAATGGAATTAACACATGTGGATATATCCTTCTTTGCCCACTTTCTTATTCATTTTTATCTTCTTCTTATTTATCTACTTATTTGGATATCCACATGGTACACGGTACATATTAGTAAACACTATAAGATTCATGGTTCTTGACATGATATTAGAGTCTTTGATGATCGAAAGGTCTTACATCGAATCTCGGTAGCCTCCAATATAACAATTTATCTTACATAAGGCTTGGTGGACCTTTGCAAACTTTAATCCCCTTTCATGATCTTTCATTTGGGGGACGTGTTAGTAAACACTATAAGATTCATTCAAAACCCTCTCCCAATAAACATCAACTCGATTTATTGGGATGTAATGGTTCTTGACAATATACCACTATTGGTTGGTATATATGTGACAAGTTTAGATAAACATGATGCATTGAATTTGAATCTCGTCAATGTCATCTTAACGCTAATGAACAGATTTTTCTTTTGCTATAAAGTATTCCCAAGAAAATCTAATAGGAATTATTAGGTGTTTCGTCTAGCTAGGTTGGTTTGTCCAATGGTTAACATTTTAAGATAGATTAGGTTGTGTTGTAGGCTGAGAGCCTTCTCTCCTTACTCGCCCCAGAGTCTCTTTGAGTAATTTCTTACAAATTGTATAGACACAAGGAGCAAGAGTTCGCATAAGTGAGGGATAAGACGTTTTAGAATATGGAGACTGAGAAATGCCAGCAGATACTCGTAGGCGTATAACTCGTAAGCTTGAGTTCCGAAGACATGTAGGTACATGGTATCAGGGATTGGAATTTTGTAGCACAATTTTAAAAAATATGTACCGTCAGTAGCCAAATGCGTAAAAAAGTCCAGAAATAGCACAATCTGACTGGCAGCCAGCTACGCGCCAGCCAGGTAGCGCTGCGCCATACAGCCAGCGATGCGCCACCCAGCGCAGCGCAGCGCTGGCTGCCTTCAGAAACTGTTACCATCAAATGCTCCGTTAGGGTTTCCTCAATCCCAGCCAGCTATGCGCTGGCTAGGTGGCGCATCGCTGCCTGGGACTGAAGAAACCCTAAGGCCCTCAATTTTTAGTATAAATACCCCCTCTATGATGCAATTTTGCACCACACACCTCCCTTGAAGCCCTAAACTTAGAATTTGAAGTAGGCAGCCGTCACCAAGCTTAGAATATGTCGTTCTTCAACTATGGCTCTAGGTCTCGCAAGAGTAAGCGTAAGTGAAATTCGTTTGGGTGCTTTGTACTTATCTCATTTATGCTTTTAACGAATTAATCTTGTGTACTAATTACTGTTGTTCTGTAGTGACAGATACTGAGAGGGTAATGCACAAGTTGAAGAAGTCGGTGGAGGAGGACTTGTTCGTTTATGAGGCAAGTGTGGTTAACTGCTAGTGTGACTTAAGGGCGACTAGATCCGTTCGACCGAGTGATCTGGAACGCTATTTTGGCTGCCCTCGTGAGAGAGAGGTAAAAAAAGGGTTCGAATTTAATTTTTTTCATTTTCCTAGTTCTCAAAACCCTCTACGTTTATTTTCTGATCTGTAGGAGAAGGGGTGTGGTTATTATGAAAAACTGGAGGTGCGGGAGGTCGTGGATGCTGCGATTAAGGAGAAGGACCAAATCATTCGGGCGAAGTACGAACAACTTGTTCGAGCCAATAGGGAGAAGGATGACATCGTTGAGGCGAAGGACAACATTATTCGAGACCTGAGGGAAGAAATTTCATGGTTGCACGTTTCAATCAATAGGTTGCTCAGGGAAGGGCCTCCCTCTCCACCACCCGGACTTCGTCCGTTCAATTGACATCCATGTTCGGCCTAGTGTGTTTGTTTTTTCTGTTTTTTTTTGTTATTGTTGTGTGTTGTTGTTGTTGTTGTAACTGTTGTCGTTGTTGTCGTCATTGTCGAAGTTAATAAAATGACTGGTCTGTAGTTGTAGCCTTTCTTCATTGTGTTGTCAAATTTCATTAGTTTTTATGACATAATTGCAGTCTTTTTCAGTGTGCGGCCAATAAATGTACAACATTTCTGAAGTGTGTGGTCAATTATGAAGGATGGACTAATAAAAGTAACTTCATAGTACAACTAGAAACCAAACATTACATAGAAAATTAAACATGAAATTGACAACCAAACATTTAAAATACAGATTACCAAACACAGACTACCAAATACATAATACTAAACATTTCATAGTGCAATTAACCGTTCCTTGTAGGGTTTGGATTTCTGCTGCTTCGCCTCGCACGTGGGCACGTCCTCCTATTGTGCCCTTCTTGCTGGCAGTAACTGCAGTGAGGCTCAATATCTTCAACCCAGTCCATCTCGTTGTGTATGCGAGAATGTCGTGGTCGCCCCATCTCCCTTACCCTTCCTGGTCAGGCATCAACTTAGGCCCTCCATGAGGCTCCCATCCTCTTTCGAGCCGATAGGGAGGAAACTCCGTCCGTATATCTATCTTACTCTTTCCAGCCTGTAATGGGTGTTGGCGTAGTATAAGGGATCTTGATTGGTGGCGTTACATGCGGCCACGACATGCGAACAAGACATCTTCCACTGTTGGAACTTGCCGCACGAGCAATGACTGTCCCCCTCCTCGTAGTCCAAGCGGACTTCTTGCCTATTGTTTCCCTTCCCGTTGCTGCGATTTATCGCCGTCTGTATTTTGAATATGCCAGCATCATAATCGAATTGCCTCACGGTGTGGGAAGTGGCCTTATTCACTCTTTTCTGCAGGCGAGAAAGACACTTCTTCGTCCAGATTGCACCGGCCGATTGTTCTTCTCGAACCCTCTTTCGTCGATCTTCGAAATACGTTTGCATCCTGTAGAAAGTGGATTCCACCAACGCTGCAACTGGGAGAGCCCGAATTGACTTGATTGCCCCATTCACGCTCTCCGCCATGTTTGATGTCAATTGGTTCCATCGTGCCCCGTCGTGTTGATCGTCTACGGCTCTTGACCAATACAATTGATCTTCAAGCACCCACTTCTTATTCGCGGGGTCGTCCCTTGCGAATCTTGCTGCCCCCTTCTGAACTTTCTCAAGGACGCCGTTTAGCTTCACGTAAGGGAGAATGGATTACAATGATGTACGCTGAAATTGTTAAGTAATTGGTGGAGTGTCATGATACTTACCTAAATTCATAAGTCGATTTTTGAGTTTTGGGTTCTTGGCGCTTTTGTTGTTGATGGGCCCTTGAGTTGTATCCGCCCTCGCACATGATGAGGGCGGTCCATCACTCCAAGGCGTTCGAAACAGTTCCATAGTATCGCCTCGAGGCTCTTACGGCCTCAAGACCATACTGGGGGCAATTGATGGGCCCGAGTTGAATCCGCCCTCGAACATGGCCAGGGCGGTCCGTCGCTCCAGAGCGGTCCTCTGTCCGCCTCAGCCAAGGGATCACCTGTCATGTCTACAGGAGGCCACCGCCCATTACTGTTGACGGTGACCCGCTGCGGCCCACTCAGAGCAGGACACGTGGACCCTGCCAGACCAATGGGACCTATAAATAACAGGGTCCCCCATTCAGAAGAAGGGACAACAGACTTAGGACCATACGCCTGATACTACAAGCTTTCACGCTGTACGCTAAAGGCTATCGGTTCCGCCCACACAAAAAGGCTCTCGCCCGGTACTTCTCTGTAACCCATTCTCCCTACATTATCCACATACTTGCCACCTTACACATACTAACCCCTTGCACGTCCACCCTGCAAGGTACCATCCGCCGAGACACTCCGAGGACGGATTCATTGCCTAACCTCCAAAGAACCACAGTATTGATCCACCGGTCCAACTGGGCGGATCAGTTGTAATTGCTTAGGATCGCCTGAAGGAATCACCTGGGAGTCAGCCGATTCCTCTTTGAACTCCTGCGCCATCAGCCGCCGAGACGCCGAACGGAACATCTGCTCCTGATTCCAGGAACAGTCCACATTCCCCCGTCGGAGTTCGTGGCGAACAGCAGCAAGAGTGTTGTCCAAAGCACCTTGCACCCGATCGCCAAGCTCCTCCGCAGTTTTCTCGGCGACGACCTTCTCCACATCCGCCTTCAGCGCCTGAAGGGTCTCCTCGGCTTCTTTCAAGGCATGGTCGCGGCTTTCCACGTCCTTGGTTTTGGCCTCCAGGTCCTCGGCCATGACCGCCTTGACGGTTTCCAAGCGGACCACTTCCTCTTTCAAGGCGTCCCTATCAGCTTCCGCCTCCGTCAAGGCGTTCTCCGCCTTGAATCGTTTCTCCTGCTCCGCCTGTAAGTCCAACATATGTTCAGTAGCTTGGTTAGCGTGCGCAACACGGAGCAAGTCCAATTGATAAGAGGTAGTTACCAGAAGCCGGGCCGCCTCCTCTTCCATTTCCTTTTTGGCCCTGGAGTATTTGGCCTTCCATTGTTGAGAGGCGGCCCGGGCCTCCCTCAACTCAGCCTCCATCTCCTCCACACCTTGCGGCCGCTCTGCCCTGTGCGCCTGATCGGCTGGACAGCAGGCCCCGGCGGTACCTAAGAGCTGCAACAGAATAAAATCCAGGCGGATCAGATTGTGAAACGGAACGAGTACGCAGCGCCAGTCTTCCGACTGAAATTTGAGCTTACCCTGGCCCCAATCGCCATCTGCTCCATCGCCAAGCGGTGAACCCCGTCCTCGGTACGGGGGTGGTCGATATCCCAGTCGGCCGCCAGTTGAAGGGCGGCCTGGGTAAGAACCTCGCTGCCGCTAAGTGTCGGCTGCATGATAGGGAGGCGGGCAGTGCTGAACTCCCCTGACGGGGTCTCCGACCTGGTCCTGCCGCCGGTTTTCGCCTTGCCAGAGTCCTTCCTCATAACCGACTTTCGGCGTTTTGAACGCTCCAGGTTCTGTGCGGGAGGACTCTGCTTAGAGCGTTTCCTCTCAAAGCGTTCCTTTTCCGCTTTCTCTTGGTCAGGCGCGTCTGGTCCGCGTCCTTCTGCTGCTGATGTTGCTCAGCTCCCGAACCTTCGGGTTGAGGCTGAGTGTGGCCAACCGCCCTCCGGGACTTAGCGTTCAGCAACGCAGCGAAGATGGAACTCTCTGCAAGAACAGCAAGACAAGGAAACAGGTTAGGCACCAACATCACAATCAACATGTGAAATAGCGGCCCCTACAATGGACGCATCGCCCTCAGTTGTTGTCTGCTCACCACCGCCATCTAGCCAGTGCTTCAGAGCGTTTAGGCCCCGCTTCTTCAGGTTGTAGTTCCAGGTATTCGCCCAGTCTACAATGCTGGCGTCATTCCCCTGAAGACGGTGAAGTCGATTGAACTCTTCAATTGCGCCATACGACCAAGTAGGTCGAAGGCGCTCCGCCCAGGAGGCATCCTCCGGCGATTCAGCTCTCATAAAAAAGAAGCTGTGAAACCACACAGAGGACGCCTTGATGACGCCGTAGACTCCGCTCCCAGAGTACGCTCTCCTCTTTGAGAACGTAATGCCATTCTGCCCAATTTTGGCGGAGTATAGCTGGCGGAATACTCTGGCGCTTGGAGCAACATGCCTTTTGATGCATGACACCTTGAAGGCGGTCATGACCGCCCAGGCATGAGGTTGGAGCGCTCCCAAGGACGCTCCCAAAAGATCAAGAACATCCACCTCCCAGGAATCCAGGGGGAAGCGGAGGCCGTACCGAAGCGCCTCAACCCACACTCCCACCCATCCAGGTGGACAATTCCCGATTGAGCAGACTCGAGCGGGGGCGGCGTATAAGAACGCTGAGGCATGTCGCACTCATTCAGCATTCTCGCCAAGGCGCTCGTCTTGACGAAGGGGAAGTACCCCGGCCCATGCACCTCTCGGCAGTCCGCAGGCGCATTGTCCCACATCTGCTCCCAGGACAAGAGCTTGTAGCCGTACTTGTCCACGGCTTCGGTCTCCAGCTCAAAACCCCAGGCCTCCTTGGTGAACCCGACCTGCCACAGGCGAACCGCCGACAGACATTTGAGTTGGGTCCTTGGAACCTGGCCTCTGCCTGCCGGCGGAGCTGCTCCGCCGACGGAGTCGGCAGCGTTTCGTCATCCTCCGAAAACACGTACTCGGCGGTGAAGTCCGCGTACGGATTAAAGATGAGGTCGGAGTCCTCCGGATAGGGCATCTGCCCTTTCTGTTTGGGATCGGCGGCGTCTGATCCCTCGTCATCGACTTCTTCCTTGGAAGGCTCAGGAGTCAGAGGAGGACTCGGTTGCACGGATGGGGCTGACGACGTTTCGGCGGATGAATCCGCCCCTGATCCTCTCCTCCCTTCATCATAGCCTCCTACAACAGAAGTATAAGGGGCGCAAATCAGAAGAGGAGGAGGAATGAACGCCAAAGGGCGGCAGATACAGGAGCAGTTTTCGTCCTCACCTCTCGAGAGGGGCGCGCGGTAGACCGCCGTCGTCCCCGCGTGCCCCTCAACAGACTCTCTAAAAGGTCATAATCTAAGGACGACGACGACCCACTAGACGACATCTCACTCGCCCAATGAGGAAGTAGAAAGGGCGGGGCACGCAATACAGAAATGCGAAAGAACAAAAATAAATAATGGGCGGATAAAAAAAAATCTGAATGCAAGAAGTTTCAAAGGAACATACTTGCTTCGGCGGAAGAGGACGACTCAACATCAGAAGGCATCTTCGGTGGATGTTTTGGAAGATGGCGGACAGAGTCAAAGTAATAAGGGAAAGGCGAACTCGGCTGACAAGACAGACACGCTCAAAGAAGTTGGCAAGAAGAAAGGGCGGATGCTCTCAAAAACTAGTTTTCAGTCTAAAGTGCCAAATCGGAGGGGGGGAAACCCCATATTTATACTATGACGTGGGTAAGCGAACCATCGCCCAGTATAAAGTTGCCATGTGTCCCCCAAACAGTGGGCTAGTACGCTTCGAGTGGGCTACTAACCTACTGCTCGGGGACGCGAAACGTCGCCAAATACAATGGGGCCACGTATCCCCCCAGTAGAGCGCGTGCAAGCTCACCTCGAAAGAAGGGCCCCGCCCGTTTAAATCACCGTCAACAGGTTCAATCTAGAAGGGGCGGATCTCTCGTCTCGGGGCGTTCAAACAGTTCCATAGTATCCCCTCGAGCCTCTCGCGGCCTCAAGGTCATACTAGGGGCAATTGATGGGCACCGAATGTAAATCCGCCCTCCCACCTGACCTGGGCGGATCTTCACTCCAAGGCGTTCGAAGCAGTTCCATAATATCGCCTCGAGCCCCTTACAGCCTCGAGACCATACTGGGGGCAATTGATGGGCCCTTGAGTTGTATCCGCCCTCGCACATGATGAGGGCGGTCCATCACTCCAAGGCGTTCGAAACAGTTCCATAGTATCGCCTCGAGGCTCTTACGGCCTCAAGACCATACTGGGGCAATTGATGGGCCCGAGTTGAATCCGCCCTCGAACATGGCCAGGGCGGTCCGTCGCTCCAGGGCGGTCCTCTGTCCGCCTCAGCCAAGGGATCACCTGTCATGTCTACAGGAGGCCACCGCCCATTACTGTTGACGGTGACCCGCTGCGGCCCACTCAGAGCAGGACACGTGGACCCTGCCAGACCAATGGAACCTATAAATAACAGGGTCCCCCATTCAGAAGAAGGGACAACAGACTTAGGACCATACGCCTGATACTACAAGCTTTCACGCTGTACGCTAAAGGCTATCGTTCCGCCCACACAAAAGGGCTCTCGCCCGGTACTTCTCTGTAACCC